>CAUYQV010163021.1:0-12963 GCA_963574575.1 Galagoides demidoff | reverse complement strand
TTTCCCATTCACTTTGATTCTCTCTTGCACAAACTGCTCAAAATTGGCAGCATCTGTGACTCCATCTGCTACAGGGCAGATGCAATCCGGAGTGAACTTCAGAGCCTGCTCCTTTGTCTTGCCTGCCTTTGCCACAGCATTGTCACAGGTGCCACGTGGCAGAGAGGGAGGTGTGTGGGGCACAGGGTCCCAGTGGCATCAACTCAGCATCTATTTTCCTAGTCTCAGGTGTCATGTCACAGCAGTATAAGACAGGTGATGATGTCAGTCCTTGTGCTGAGGCATGCAACACCCTGATGGCTCGGGCCAGAGGTGTATCCCTGGACCAGAGTGTGGGGACAGTTCCTCTGCGGAGGGAGACCCTGGAGGACGGCAAAGTGGCGTTCGGCTAGAAGAGCAAGGGCTGCCCAGTACAGTGCAAGTGCTGACCTGGGTCATCTGCCAGCCACGCAGCCCCTTGTGGACACCCGGAGCCCGTGACCTGGCTGGGCTGCATGGTGTTCCTGGCACTGCCAAGTCTGGCCCATTACCAAGGGAATGCACACGGCAGGCTGCGGCAGGCGTGGACATCCACACTTCCTCTCCAGCCTGCTTCGTTGCTGCCATCTGGTCTGATGTGAAAAACAGACTCAACAACTAATGTGAGTGGCATTTATAAAACCCTGGACTGAACAGGTATGACTACCTGGCGGTTCTAGTGACTAGCTGCCGTCCGAGTAGCACAGACCCCCTTCCACAGGACGGTCAGGGAGACAGCCCTGCAGCCCGCGGAGCTACCCTCTCACCTGGAGCTGCCTCGGCCCCAGCAGCAGACAGGTGTGGTGAATAGGTACTGTGGTTTCAGTACCTGAATGGTATCTGAAAATGGGTGGTACCTGTGGCTCAGGGAGTAGGGCACCAGCCCCATATACCAGAGGTGGTGGGTTCGAACCCAACCCCAGCCAAAAACTGGAAAAAAAATTTTTTTTAAAAATAAGTTTAAAGCTTTTTTCAGAACACCAAATGTGGTACATGATAGAAAAAGTATTAAAAACAAATGGACTTCTCAAAGTGTTCTCGTTTTAGTCAAAAAGGAGACACATCCCACATCCTGCAGAGAAAGGGGTCCATAAATCAGAAAAACTGCAGTCACCTGGCCCTTTATTTTGTCAAAGTATTTCATTTACTTAAAGACAATGCTTTGAAATGTGTTCATGAATCTGCTGGTAGCCTGGAGAATCAAAGTGAATTACTTGAATATTTCCAAGAAAGCAACTGTAGATATCACTACTACCAGCCACGTAGTTACGAGACGTTCTCTTAAAGTGGAAAAGTCTGAGCAAGTGAACGTCTGGTCCCTCGGGTGGAACAGGGAGGCGGCCTCTGTGTCACCCACGTCAGGAGCTGCCAAGGGGTGTGTGTTGTTTCCCTTCGAAAAATGATTGACAATACCTCTGAGGGGAGTGGGTTCCAGTGGGACCCAGTTAAGGGGTTCACACTAACAGGGCTGTAAAATCCTTTGCTTCACCACATCCGTGAAATGGGAGCCATTGTCCCGATGCAACAGATGGGGGGACAGGCTGGCAGAGGTGGGGTGGTGGTCGGCGGTAGCTCACTCTGAGAGGTGCTCGTGGGACTGAGCTTCCCTGCACCTGCTGGTGGATGGCTCGTGCCCTCCCCTCCCCCACTCAGCCTGTCCCCCTCGCTTCTGAGCGCCCAGCACGCCTTCCTTTGGTCCCCAGGGTGGTGTGTTTTTGACATCTCTGCTGAGATGCAATTCACCCCCTTGTTTGATGTGCGCGATCCAATGGCCTCCTGTATCTTCCCTGAGTGGCACAGCTGTCACCTCAACTGATTTTGGAACATTCTCATCGGCCCAGAAGCAGCCCCGTGACCATTAGCGGTCACCTTTCACACACAATTACCCCGTCTCCCTCGGGCCTGAGCAAACTGATCTACTTGGTGGACTCTCCTGCAAGGGGAATGACACAACATGTGGCCTTCGTGTGCAACCTCCTTCACTTAGGATAATGCTGTCCAGATCCCTCCATGTATCAGGTCCCCTCATAACAGCTATCAGGACACCACCCCCTTCCATGGGAAGCACATCACCTCTTAGGGTCTGTCCACTCCTAGCTGGTGGCCATTGTCTACCTATCCATCGTGTACCTCTTGGCTGTTATGAATAATGTGGCTACAAACATTCATGTCCCAGTTTTCGTGTGGACACGTTTCATTTCTCTTGGGTCTGTCCCTAGGAGTGAAGCTGCTGGACAATGTGGTGACTCCACGTTTAACTGTGTGAGGAGTCGCCAGCCTGTACATTCCCCCCAGTGAGTCTTCTCAATTTTGGCATTCTGGTGGGTGGGAAGTAGTATCTCAGCATTTCTTCTTAGATCAAATAAATACAAGAACGATGCCATTTCCAGATACTGATGATTAGAAATAGGAGCTGTAGTCACGTCTGTGTAGAATCCAACAGTGGCGGGGGCAGATAGAGCAGTGACTATCGCTCAGGTTGAGCGTGCAAGGACACGCCCGTCTGCAGAGCAGGAGTCCAGAGCTGGAGAGCGTGTGGCTGTGGCCCAGTGCTCACGGAGATGGCTCCGTGGTGAGCACGGACAACAGCTGCGAGGAACCTGTCCTCTGGGTGCCAGGGAAGGTGTGCGCAGGGAAGTGCCCTGCTGAAGGCGCTGCCCTATGAGGGAGGCTTCCCTGGGTGCTGTCCAGCATGTGTCTGGAGGAGCTGTCCAGGGAGCTCGCTCTGCTCTGCTCCTTCCCGGCTGCACTGGGAGTGGCTGCCCAACTCTGCAAATCAGTACAGGCTGAGAGTCCACACGTTAAAACATCAGCTTTATTCATTATAAAGTTCACCGTTTGTCCACCTGACCATTTTGACTCCTATGTTAGCACTCAGGTGGGAAAAGGAGGCATTACTTACTGCAGCCTCTCTCACGCCCAACGCTTACTAGACCTGAGTGATGGAACTGGTCACTTTCCACTCCTGTGGTCTCTTTTCTCCATCCCTCCACTCCTCAGGTACTCCTAACCTAGGCTCACCCTAGGGCAGTGGTTCTCAACCTAGGGGTCGCGACCCACAGGAACTGTATTAAGGGGTCACGGTATTAGGAAGGTTGAGAACTGCTGCCTTAGGGTGCCCTTGGAAGCACATATTCTTTCCCTCTCTAGAGGCTTACCCTGACAGGATACCTAATACCAATAATTTCTTAAATCATAGCTGTGTACATTAATGCAATCATGGGGTACAATGTGCTGATTTTACATACCATTTGAAATATTTTCACCAAACTGGTTAACATAGCCTTCATGGCAGTTTCTTAGTTATTGTGTTTAGACATTTATATTCTGGTTGTTTTGTTTTTTTTTTTTTTTTTGAGACAGAGTCTCAAGCTGTCCCCCCTGGGTAGAGTGCTGTGGCATCACAGCTCACAGCAACCTGCAACTCCTGGGCTCAGGCGAGTCTCCTGCCTCAGCCTCCCAAGTAGCTGGGACCACAGGCGCCCGCCACAACGCCTGGTTATTTTTTTGGTTGCAGCCGTTGTTGTTGTTTGGTGGGCCTGGGCTGGATTTGAACCCCCCCCCCCAGGTGTATGTGGCTTGCGCCTTAGCCACTTGAGCCACAGGCACTGAGCCTAGACATTTATATTCTACACTTAATAAATTTCACATGTACCCTTGTAAAATGTACCGTAGGTGTGGTCCCACCAATTACTCTCCCTCCATCCATCCTCTCCCCTCCCCTCCCTCTCCTCTTTCCCCTTCTTCTTCGGCTATAGTTGAAAGCTATAAATTGGTTTCATAGTAGGGCTGAGTACATTGGATACTTTTTCTTCCATTCTTGAGATACTTTGCTAAGAAGAATATGTTCCAGCTCCATCCATGTAAACATGTAAGAGTTAAAGTCTCCATCTTTTTTAAGGCTGCATAATATTCCATGGTGTACATATACCACAATTTATTCCTCAATCTCTTCTATAAGGCACTGATCCTGTCAAGGCTGTGTTGACCAGTTTGATGGAAGTATTTCGGATTGCATGTGAAAACCCCACACTGTACCCCAGAAGTGCATTAATGTGCATAGTTACCATTCAATAAAAAAAAAGAAGGGGATGGAAGTGGAACATATTCTTTGTAGTAAAGCATCACAAGAATGGAGAAGCATGAATCCTAGGTACTCAATTTTCACACAAGGACAATTAATGACCATGATAGTATACGGTGGGGGTGGGGGAAGGGGACAGCAGAGAGAGAGAGAAAGAGAAGGAGGAAGGGGGATGGAGGAAAGGAATAGCAGAGAGAGAGAAGGAGGGAAAGGGATGGGTTCTTGGTGATACACCTTTTGGGGCCAAGACATAATTATAAGAGGGACTTTACCTAACAAATGCAATCAATCAGTGTAACCTGGTATCTTGTACCCTCAATGAATCCCCAACAGTAAAAATAAATAAAATAAAATAATTTAGCTGGATATGGTGGCATGTACCTATAGTCCCAGCACTTGGGAGGCTGAATCATCAACCATCAACCATTGCATATGGGCATTTGGTTTCAACATACAAATTTTGGAGGGATGCAGACATTGAAACTATAGCAGGGTCTTTGAAATAGCGACATCAGCATCACCTGGGAGCTTATCAGAGCTGCAGAAATGCAGACCTACTCACCAGAACTAGAATTTTTAAAAAAATACCCAGGTGTTTCTTGTACATTAATGTTTGAGAACCCCACGTTGCACCAGGCCCTCTCTAACCAGAGCTGGTCTAAACTCTTCACTTAAGTAATGAAAAACTGAGATCCAGAGTGAGAAAAAAATTAGATTTTCCAAGTTCATACAACCAGTTAGCATAATTGGGGTCATATAGTTTACGATAGCACCCCATGTAGTATAGTAAAGACTAATTCTCTGTAGCTAACTGGAGAGGAAGCACAATGGATTGGGAGCCACCCTGATATTAGAGTCAGCTCTGTGTGTAACACAATCTGTAGCTCAAGTTATTTCATCTCCCTGAGCCTCACAGTCCCCTTTTGAAAAAATGGGAACAATAAAACTAACTTGAGAAAGACATCAGAGTTACGTGACATAGTGTGTGTGGAATCCTCACCACGGTCTGGATGCTTGCTATCTATCACTGCTGTCTAACCACCTGAGAGGGAGCTCGACCCAAAGCTTCAGAATATTTAGTGTCTTTTCTCCTTATCAAGAGTCTTAACCCAAGTCCTGCTGTAGGGCACAGTTTCCAAATTCAAAGGAGTCTTTTGCCTCTGCAGGCGGAACAGCTGGCTCTCTGGGCTCCCTCCCGGCCTTGGCTCTTTCTTCTCTGTGTTGCCAGACACGCCTGCAATGGCTGGTCTCCTTTTGCCTCCTGCACTAGTGTGAGTTTGCCTTAGAGCAGGGACCTGGCTTTTACTGCTGTATTTCCAGGGCACATCATAGCAGAGGTGGCTGCACCTGGAAGGAGTAAGGGGTGGGAAGAGAGAAGAGAGAAAGAAAAGAAGGAGGGAAAGGGGGAGGGAGAAACACGGGGAGGGAGCTCAGAAGATGCTGCCTATTGGAAAGCAACCATTTTACAGCGTGATGGATTCATTCAAAGAAACAGCTTGACAGAAGAGAATTCATCTTTTTATGACTGTGACAACACTAATACATTTATTTCCCTTCTGAAATTAACTTTCTAATATTAAGGAAGGTCAAAATGAACTGCAGCAAAATGAGACATTTTGTCATTTTTAACAAATTATAGCAAAGCAGACTGTCAGATTAAAGGGGTCACCATTTTGAGGCCTAAATACTGGTGCTGATTGCATAATCAGAGCTAATGCTTGTCATTCTGCCCGTTCCCTACCCACAAACCTCCAACTGTTGCCTTTGGCCATAATGATGAAACTCAAATATCCCAGCAGTCAGCCATTCTGAGGCCCTTTGGAACCTGAGGACTTTTCTTTTTTAAATTCATTCCTTCCCCAAAGGGACTCTCTACAACAACCAGACCCTCCTCCTTCCTATTCCTCCTACAAGCCTTTGCTCACTTGATATATATCCCTTCTCTTATCTGCACCCCTCCTACCACATGCCCTTGGGGCTCTCTCCACCCTTTCTCTGCTCTACCCATCCAACCCACTGGCTGGCACCTTGTTCTTCAGGGTTGGACACTGCAGACTTCTATCTGCCACTGCTGTTTTTCTGGCCTTGAGTTGGCCCTAACCGTGGCTGGGACCCTGAGCACCCTCTTCCTCTGTCCCACCTTGCTCTGCCCAACCTGTCCTTCCCTTGGAGACACTTGGGAAAGGCCTGGTAGTCTAGGAGGGGACCTTCCACCATACTGCTTCACTCCTCTCTTCCTCTGATCCTTAATTCTGGTCATCTGGGAGCAAAAGAACTAAGATTGAATCCTGACTCTGTCTCTGGGGAAGGTTACTTAATAACTTTAAGCCTTAGTTTCCCTAGCTATAAAGCCAAACAATAATCCTTAACTCACAACATTGCAGTTAGGGTCAAATGAATATATGTTCTGAAAACTACACAGCTCTGTGACAAATTACTGAACATAGTTATAACAAGACCCATGTGCTAACAATTCATCCCCAGGGCCTAGAGTGGATTGTTCTCTAAGTCTCACAGAAATCATGGGGGCCTGAGTTTGAGTTCCAGCTCTACAGTATGATCTCACTGTTTGACCTTGGCCAGATGGTTTCCCGTCCTTGGGCTGAAGTACCCTCCCTTTCTGTTCCCTCTAGGTGAAGGGTTAATTTGGTACGCTCTTCACTTCGTCCATCTCTGAAGCTCCACAGAGGGCAAAGTGAACTCTGGGACCCAGAAGGGCAGAATTACGTTATTAATTCAAGATCAAAGGTGGCCAAGTTAGGAGAAGTTAGGGGTGTGGACATTCTCAGGCTGTGACTAGGTAGGAATGAGGAAGAGGAGCAGATGGCATTAGAAGATGCTTTGTTTACAACAGGAGGAACGAATTGACAGGTGGGGGTCCCTTTCAAGGAGGAACAGATGACATGTGAAGGGGGTCTCCAAGGACTGACCAACCAGAAAGAGGTAGAGAAACCAGAAGGTAGGGATACGATCAAAGCCACACAAGGGTGTTTGTCAGTGTCCTAAATGGACTACCCTCGTTAGCATAGTAAAAACACACCCAGCAGTGCCTCGACAGTTTACAAACACCAGGGCAGACCTCGGATATTGCCATATAAGACTAAAAAAGGGGAGGACTTGCCATTCTGAGAACTTGCCACTCTGAGAACTTGCCACTCTTTCCCCAGAAAATTCATGAATATTCCACCCTCAGCTTAACATATTAGTAGGGATGAGCATAAAAGGACAGACCCTAACCCTGGGGGGGTGGAGGCAGGGCTGCTGTTCATTATCAGAGCAGTCCCTTCTCTCCTAGCTTTGAGAGTGCACTACCCTTTACAAACCCCGTGCTTAATCAATCTTACTACCTGGCTTGCTTATGTCTGTTTTGCTCATTTATTCTGTTGACTTGGTACCGTAACCCTTCTTCCATACTGGGAACCAAGAACGAGGGAACATGGACCTGACATCTGGTCCCCACAGTCTATGGCTAAAGAGAGGACATCCTTAGGTCAAAACCTCTTGGCTTTATATTAGCCAGCCCCACTTAAGACCACAGATGCTAATTTACCCGGCATGTTCAACCTATGGAGTTCATTGTGAATTTTTGAAACTGAAGGGCTCTTTAGAGCGATGGGAGATGAGGTGGGGTGTCCATGGTAATGGAATAAACCTGGTTTATCTATCTATTATGTCTATTTAACCTAAAGATGATTGAGGTACTTCTGATATTTTGCTCTTAAAAGATCTTGTCATATTCAAGACAAAGTTAAGGCAATAGAATTCTTTCCTTCCTACGTTGGCCATTTACAGGTCTTTTAAAGATAAAACAGGAGACTGTTGTGTGGTTTCTCTGCCCCTTGGGGATTGTGCCCACTGGGGTAATGGACCTTAGAATCAGGCAGGTCTGGCTTCCAGGTCAAGGTCTTCAATTACCAGTCGTGTGACCTTGCAACTTCTAACTGCTTTCCATTTGTTCCTTCATTCAACTGACTTTTTATTGACCTTTTAGGCACTGTGCTTCGTGCAAGGGAATGCAGAGGCATTGGAGACAAGAGTTTTATCCCTCAAGGAGTTTACAGTTGAGTAGAGGAAACAAGCGTGTAGAGGAGAGATCATATTTGAGGAGTGAGGTATGCCCGTTGAGCCTTAGTTTCCTTCCTGGGAAATGGGGATAATGATGCCTATTTTGAAAGGCTGTTTTATGGACTAGATGGGACGATGCCTGGCTCCCTAAATATTAGCACCTTCCTCCTTTTCCCCTGCAGGGTCCTGAAGAGCTGCTTTCTATTGCCCCATCCATGCCAGAAGGCCCAGTCATACAGTGAAGATGTCTGTTAAAGAACACGCCTTCGCCGTTGGAGGACTTCCCAAGATCATAGCATGGAGCAAAGCTCCGTGGAAAGAAACTGTCCTCTTGTGACCAGGAGCCAGAGTAAGTCAACTCTCCCGACTGCTGAGTCTGGGCAGGAGTTTTGCCTTGACGGGCCTTCCAGTCAGCGGTGGGAGCTACCCTTGCCATTGAGTGTAGCCTAGGTAGTTGGCCTGAGCTGCCAATCAGCAAGCAAACTCCGCCTCCAGCCTCCAGCAGCAAAGCCCCGCCCCAACTCTCTTTCTGCGTCTGAAATCACTGCTCAGGGACCTGGAAGATCACCTTCACTGACATTCATTTCAGAACCATCCTTGCTGTGTCATAGGCCCTTAGGGATTATAGTGAGTTGCCCCAACACCCAGGTTCACGCATCCCCAAACCCTAGAAATGAAGGAAATCCGCTTGCCCTTCGCAAGGTTAAACTGTAAAATCCACTCAGAAAGGATTGAAACAGACCAACACAGGGAACTTGGAGAGAGAGGCTCCTGGCATTGACTGTAACCCAATTAAAGGTATTAACACAGCTGAGGAAAGGCTCTTTCAAAGAGGAGTTTGGGAGTGGTGGGAAGAGCTGAGCTGTAGGCTGGGACTTGCTCCACTCTGTCTTTTAAGACCTACTTTCACTGCTATTTCAATAATCAAGCTATAGCAGTTCTTAAAATGCTCCAGTTTAAAGATGGCGATAATGTCCTATTGTTCTGAAGACTCCTTGGTGAAATTAACATTGAAATAGTAGCTATTCTATATTACTAGGTTTGAGCTCATAATAAGAGTAAATGCTAACATTTATCAAGTGCTTCCAACTTACCAGCCTTACAAAATCCACAGGATGTAAGTGCTAAATGCTTTTTATGCAGTGTCTTTTTCAATCCCCCTAACGGCTCCCTGAGGTGATGATACTACCCCATTTCACAGATAAGGCCACAGAGGCTCAGAGAGGTGAGGTGGCAGGGAAAGCCAGGATGGGAGGCTTGAGCCAATTTTTCTTTTGAAACAGAGTCTCACTTTGTCATCCTTGGTAGAGTGCTATGGCATCACAACTCACAGCAACCTCCAATTCTTGGGCTTAAACGATTCTCTTGCCTCAGCCTCCCAAGTAGCTGGGACTACAGGTGCCTGCCACAATGCCTGGCTATTTTTTTGGTTGCAGTTGTCATTGTTCTTTAGCAGGCCTGGGCTGGGCTTGAATCTACCATCCTTGGTATATATGGCCGGCACACTACTCACTGAACTGCAGGTGCCGAGCCTTGAAGTAATTTTTGACTCCAAAGGCCTTGCTCTTAATCTATAGAATCTCCCTCCAGACCTTCTGGCTGATGGGGCAGTGCTGAAAGTTCGAGGATTCAACAGACTGGCAAGGACCAACGGAGGAAGCAGGGGCAAAATTTGAGGTGTGCTCTAGGGAAGGGGTAGGGAAATTCCCTGTTACACTTACAAAGAAAACAAAGAGTTGGAAGACTTCCCAGAATGTGAGGAGAATATAAGAAGCTGCCTGGGATAGGAGTTTTCAACAGAGACAAGGGAAATAAGATAGATGAATGGATGAAAAGATAGAAAGATGACTGGTGAGACAGATAGTCAAGTAACTAACTCTGATGAGTTTGGTTCTGTTTTATAAAATAAGACCTCTCCTTATATCTGAGTAGTCCCTTCCTCCTTCCATTTCTCCTCTAGTTATAAAATTAGCATGTACATGTAGAAAATTGTTGGGAAATATAAAAAAGCGGGGGGGGGGGGCAGCACCTTAGTACCCAGAAATATCACTGCTAACATCTAGTTTATATCCATTCTCTTTGTGTGTGTTTTCAACCTAGTTGTTATGTATGTCTTAACATATAATACATATGCAACTTTGTCTTCTGCTTTTTTTCATTTAAAATTATAGCATAAGCATTTTTATAATAATATAAACTCTTCATAAACATCCATTATATGAATGTATCATGATTCACTTAATCAGTTTCCCACTGTTAGGCATTTAGGTTTTTCTCGGTTTTTCACTATTTATAAATAATGATTCTGTGGACTGTTTTTGCATAAATCTTTATTCACACTTCATATTTTTTTTTTTAGTCTAGCTTTCTAGTAGTGCAATTGCTGGCTCAAAGCTATAAACACAACAATATATTTTAAATCCCAGAAACTCATTGTAACATTTTTTTCTTTCTTTTCTGAATGCCGTGTTTTTCTGCTCTCTGAAGTTAGAGCTCCATGGCTTCCTCGATCAAATCCAAGCTTCCTGAAGTGGCTCACAGGACTCTTTGTGACTGGCCTCTGCCTGCCGCCCAACCTTACCTCCTGCCCTTTCTGCACATGCGCCCCTCGGTCCCCTAAACTCGTAGTCCCTGCAAATATTCACCTGCTTAATACCCGCATCTTCGCACACTCTGTCTTCCCTGCCTGTAATCCTTCTTCCAGGGTTTGTCTAAACAACTCCTACTGCTTTGGAACTTATCACAGAAGCCACTGCCCCAGGAAGCCTTGCCTGACCCCTAGTTAGGTTCAGATGACCCTTCTTTACTCACATTGTACCCAGAGCCCTTGTCTATCATAAACCTCACCACTCTCTGCTGTAATCATTGGTTTACTTATCTGGAGCTCCAGATCAGGGGTTGGCAAACTTTTTATGCCCAAGGAATCTTTTATTCAAATACACTTCTTATGCTAATAACAGTTAACAGTTTTTGAGAACACAGATGCTTTGCCCAGTGCCTTCAACAAGTTGCACGCATCACTTCACGTAATTCTCATGACAAACTCTTACAAACAAGGAAACTGAAGCTTATAGAGCTTGAGGGAGCAAAGCTATTGAGTATTGAATTGAGATTTAAACCCAGGCCTGAGCCTCAGCTCTTAAACACAAGTTTATACCGTTCTAGTTAAAATGGAGAGGAGGCTCACGTGAGGGGGCTCCTCAGACCACTTGTAATTTTTCTGAAAACAGTTTGAAAACCACTGCTCTAGTCTAGATCATCAGCTCCTTGAAGGAAGGGGCTGTTTTTTATTTGTCTTTGCCCTCTAGTGCACAGTGCCTGCACTCAGGAAATGTGTACTCATTTGCCGAATGAGTAAATGAAAAGATTTCTTTTTTCTTTTAAAAATTACCATACAGGGAAGATTTTCTATAACCTTGGAGTGAAAGCAGGCGATAGAAGCCTAGAATGGCTTGCTGAGTGGGAGAGCATTCAGCTCACCGGCCAGAAGGTCAGGCCGTGCTCAGGCTGATAAGACTTCTCACAGCCGACACTTGGGACCATTACAGGGCTTTGGAGATGGGCATTAGTACTTTAGGAGAACAGGGCTAATTTTCTGATAAAAGGTTAAACAGTTGAGTTCTTGCTGGAAGCAGTGATTAGTCTAGTCCCTTTCATCAGAATTCAGCTCTTTCCAACACGGTAAATAATGGGCTAATTAGGCATCTGGCTTACTTGATTTCCCATGGCTAAGGCCAATTTCTGAAGTGCAATATGCTATTTGATGTACCAGCATGAGTTCTTCCTAGGCTTGAGAGCCTCCCAACAGCAACAACCAAAAATAACTCTCAGAAAAGTTCCACACATGTTGAACATAAAACACCCTAAAATGTAACCTTTACTCTGTTGTGGGACTACTCAGCTGAGTCCTTAATGGGGTCGTAGGTTGAATGCAGATCCCAATTTGCTCAGATGTGGGGCGTGAAGGAGAGAATACAGGAGGGATGAGAAATGGATGGGGTAGGTTAACTGGAAAAGTTCCTGCAACAGATGACCTGGATGTAAACCAGGAGTGGTTACGTAATTGATAAGGAGTGGCAGGCTGCCCACAGAGACTCCTTTTTAGCTCACTGTGGCCTGGATAATTGGGGGACAATGGGCTGGGGAAAATGAGGAAGCAAGCTTGGTCTGACTTAGAAGCCAGGGGAAATGAAATAGATGTTGGAAGCAGAGGAAGAGCGAAGAGAAAAAAATTAGAATCTGTGGGTTTGTGGTGGAGATCCCATATAGCTAGCGTCTAATGCTCCAGAGTTTCCAAATGTATGAGCTTGAGAAAAAGGTTTCTTAGGTGGGAGCTCTTTGTGACTGGGGATCAAAATGAAGGGAAGAAGACGAGTTAATGGAAATGCAGTTGCAGTGAGTGAGAATCACGGAGATGAGAAAGTCAAGGGGACACACGGTTTCTCCAGGATGTTTCAGTGCTATCTTGCTGGGGACAAGATCCGATCAATGGGTCAGATGGGTGAGCTACCAAGATGTCCCCATGCACTCATCGAACGCTTAAGTGCTGGACTCTGCCAGGTGATGGAGAAACATGATGAAATACCTAACTTCTACACCTGAGAAGCAGACAGGACAACCATCACTACAACACTGCCAGATGTGCACTTTAACCAAGGGGTGTGGGGGGCCCCCCCCCCCCCCCCGCGCCCCGGCGGCCGCAAGCCAGCCCCGAGGCGGGGGAGGCGCAGGGGGAGCGCAAAAACAAAGAAAACAGATACACAAAAACAAAACACAGAGAACGACCCCCCCACCGG
>CAUYQV010163020.1:0-20593 GCA_963574575.1 Galagoides demidoff | reverse complement strand
GGGCTCAAGTGCGTCTCCTGTCTCAGCCTCCCAAGTAGCTGGGACCACAGATGCCTGCCACAACACCTGGCTATTTTTTGGATGCAACCGTCATTGTTGTTTGGCAGGTCCAGGCTGGATTCGAACCCGCTAGTTCAGGTTTATGTGGCTGATGCCTTAACTGGTTGAGCCATAGGCGCCAAGCCTTCTAGTATTTTTATAGTTTCATGTCTTAAGTTTAAATATTTAATCCAGTGAGAGTCAATCTTAGTGGTGAAAGGTGTGTATCTAGTTTCAGTCTTCTGCAGGTCGCCAGCCAGTTCGCCCTGAACCATTTGTTAAATAGGGAATCTTTTCCCCACTCAGTGTTTTTAATTGGCTTTTCAGAGATCATATAGCAGTAAGTAGCTTCCTCTTTTGGTTCTCTATTCTGTTCCATACATCTACCTCTCTGTTTTTGTGCTAATACCATGCTGTTTTGATCACTATGGATTTATAGTATAGTCTGATGTCTGGTAGCATGATTCCTCCTGCTTTGTTTTTATTTTTGAGTAATGTCTTGGCTATTCGAGGTTCCTTTTTTTCTGATTCCATATAAAACGAAGTATTATTTTTAAATGTTTACATTGAGCCAAGTAACACATCAATCACAATTATACTCATTTCTTAATAGTTTTGAAATATGTCATTGCATCATGCACATTAGGTGAGGTCTCCCCCAATACCCTCCCTTCTCCCACATCCCCTCTCCTCACCTCTGTCTCTCTTCTTCCCTTCTACTTTATGGACTATAGTTATGTTTTGCCATTGTATGAATGTGTAGGTGGTTATATATTGATTTCATAGTAGTATTGAGTACATTGGATACTTTTTTTCCATTCTTGGGATACTTTACTAAGAAGAATATGTTCTAGCTCTATCCAGGTAAACATAAAAGATGTGAAGTCTCAGTCTTTTTTTTTTTTTTGAGACAGAGCCTCAAGCTATCCCCCTGGGTAGAGTGCCATGGCATCACAGCTTATAGCAACCTTCAACTCCTGGGCTCAAGCGAGTTGCCCGCCACAACGCCTGGCCATTTTTTGGTTGCAGCCATCATTGTTGTTTGGCGGGCCCCGGCTGGGGATTCGAACCCGCCACCTTAGGTGTACGTGGCTGGCACCTTAGCGGATTGAGCCACAGGCGCCGAGCCAGGTTGTGAATATTTCTCTGAGCTCTCCTTTAGTTTGATAAGTAATGACCATATTACAGTTAATCTCTATACAATCTGCAGTTTTAATTTCAAATTCCCCTTTCACTTAAGTGAATTTTAAAATTCCACAAAAAAACATTTTTCTGGTTTTGTTATAATTTACAGTTTTACTTAATTAAATCACAGAATGAGACATCTGTCCTTTTCTACTTTCCAGAATTTGAGGTTTTCTTCATTGAACAGAATTAGCTTCATGATTGTTTCAGATAATAGGGAGAGTGAGAATATTTAAGATGGAGGGAAAGGGAGAGAGAGAGTGAAGAACTGACAGAATTTTAGTATTTTAATTATGGTTCAATTCCAGGTATTTCTAAATTTTCATTTAATTTCTTTAAACCAAAATTTAGAGGTATGAGGTTGTGGCATGGTGGCTCAGGCACAGTGGTTCACAACTTGTCATCCTAGCACTATGGGAGGCTGAGGCAGGTGGGTCCCCCGAGCTCAGGAGCTCAAAACCAGCCTGAGCAAGAGAGGGAACCTGTCTCTACTAAAAACAGAAAAACTAGCCAGGTGTTGCAGTGGGCACCTGTAGTCCCAGCTACTCAGGAAGCTGGGGTAAGAGGACTACTGAGCCTAAGAGTTTGAGGTTGCTATGAGCTATGATGCTACTGCACTCTAGCCTGGGGGAACAGAGTGAAACTGTCTTCCAAAAAAAAACCCCACAACTAAAAAAACAAAAAAATAGATGTTTAGTTTCCAAAATTCATGTAGGTTTTTATTAGTCCCTTATTACCTTCTAACCTTACTTGTATCATATTTAAATGATCATATATGGAACCAATTGCTTTTAAATCTTTGGACTACATTAATTTATGAATTAATACATGAAGAACTTCTTCCCCTATATTCCATAGATACTTGAAAAGGACAGACAATATCTCATTATTGAGTATAGAGTTCTATGTTTATCCACTAGACCATACCTGTTAATTGGTTGCTCAAATCTGTACTTTGACATTCTGTTTAACTTACCATAAGTAGAATATGCTGAAATCTCCAATTATAGTGGTAGATTTGTCAATTCCCCCCTGTGGTTTTTAGCACATTTTTCTCTGTATTTCAAGGCTATTTTGGTAAGTACATAAAGTACAAAAATTGCTATCATTTCCCAGTTAAGCTAAGACTTTTATCATAAGTAGTTCACTAAAGGTCTCTGTTCCAAATTCCCGTTTGTTTGATACTAGAGTTCCATCACCCTATTTTTGGTTAATGTATGTGTATCTTTGTCACTCTCTTCCTCATTATAAAAAAACTTTAAATCTTTTTGTATTCTTATTTTAAATACCTTTCTTAGAAATAGCTGGGTTTTATTAATTCAATTTAACTGGTAACTTTAGTCCATTTACATTTAGTATATGTGAACTTGCTTTACAACTTCTATTTCTCTTACTTTCTAATATAATTTCAATATTTCCTCCTGCGATTCCACTAAGATATATCTTAGACTCCATTCACTTTTCTTTCAACTTGTGCCTATCTATTCCCATATCTATCTATGTAATATTCTGAATTATGACTTTGGAGATACTATGTAATCAATTTCCTCTTCTGATGTATAAATCTGCTTATTGAGTTTCTCACTTCAATAATTATATTCTTTATTCCTGTAAATTCTGCTTAAGTTTTTCATATCTTCCTCCAAATTCCTTGCAGTCTAACTGCTTGAACATTTTATGAATTCCATCCTTTCTTTAATATTAGATTTCACATATAACTATTTTCTACAATTCTACTATCCAATGTCTCTGTTCTACATCTGATAATTCCAAAATGTACACACAGTCTTTGGGGATACATGTCCCCATAATTAATAAATAGTTATTATTTCTACCAATTCTCCTATCTGTTGGATTGCCTTCTTGAATGCTATAGTATTTGACTAAATTCATGCTTGCTTAACTTTAATCTCTGGGAATCCTGGAGGCTTAAATAAGAGATGTTTTCTCCTCCAGAAAGTATCCACGTCTGCTTCTAAAGATAGCTTTGGATACAACTAAAATAAGACCCTATTAGCCCCCTAGAGAATCTCAGTTTTATGAAAGTTCTCAGATTTGGGTCCCTGAGCTCTTTGTTATAAATAAAAGACTGGACTGCTTGGTATAGGTAGCCACTTGATTCTCTTTGCCTGGGAAAAAAATAAAACAGATCTCTCACCTAAATGTGATCACTGACTAGGGGATTCTACAGGTGACTCACTGGAGGTCTATGGGCAGTGGGGAAAGATCAGTTATATTTCAGTATAACTCAACTACCATTCCCTCCCATAATAGTGAATGGAAGCTTCTTAGAGCACTATCTTGCCTTTGAACCTAAAATTCCTATTAAAGTCATGACAATAGACCTCTGCTTTAGAAGGCTTCCTCACTACTATGTCCTACAGTTGATGTAATACCCTGTGATTCATATTAACTGAACAGAAAACCAGCCTGAGCAACTTCCTTCTGCCCCATGGCTGGCTCTCAGCTCCTGCTGGCTGAGCCTAGGCAAGCCAGACCGTCTGGTTCCAACCCTTGCTCAGCTACTCATGACCTTAGGCAAGTTATCTAACCTCTGTGTGCTTCAGTTTCCTCATCTGCAAAACAAGGACAATAATAGCACCTACCTTTTTAGGTTATTAAGAGGGTTGAAAGAGTTAACATAAGTAAAAAATTCAGACTAGAACCTAGCACATAAATGCACAATAGGAATTAACACAATAGGATTACAATGTGATCTTAATTTTGCAAGACTTCAAAGTACGTATAATTTTTATTTACTATGCTATATATACATAGCAATAAATTTAAAACTGTAGATATGTTTATACTAAATACAGCAACAGATACTATATAATTGATTATCGGTGAGTATCTTCAATTTTCTTATGTCTACTACAGATCACTTCTATAACAAGAACAAACCAAATGAAAATGAAATGGTCTCATAAAGAAGTCAACACAAAAAAAGAACCCTCTTAAGGTAATATAAAATATATCTTATACTCCATGTAAAATTCTTAATAAAAGTACCTTATTTGCTCCAAACTGTACTCTGGCTTTGCCTTTGACTAGGGTGGCATTTATTTGCATGATGACGGACTCTATTGAATAGGCACTGCTCCAGCCCTATAGGAAGAAGAAAACACAAAGCAGAAACACTACTGTTCCCCATTCCCACTTGGGAAAGCCTAACAAAATGGCATAGTAACAACTCCGCAACAGCAAATCAGCGTTAATAAGTTGGTAGTCAAGTGGACAAAGTAAAATTGGACCATTTCCAGAATCACACAAAAAAATAAGACAAACCTACATTTCAATTGCCTAACATGAGGAAAGTATGACCTTAAATAAACATCACTCTTAATGCCTATCCTAGCACAGACTAAGCATGCAGTCCAATGTTATTTGACTGGTCTACCTTAAATAGTTTTCTTTCATTAAGAAAAGTAGATGCTATTTTAAAAAAACTAAATTTTTTTAAGGCAGGTGCTACTACATAATAACTTTTCTATTTAGATTCTAATTTACATAATCAAAACATTATTGAAATTGACAACTGAGCACCCATAAGAAAGTATCACCTGTTTTGTGAGAAGTTCCATACATAATGCTCCTCCACCCAAGACGTACCTTAAAAAGAAAAAAGGACCATATGAAATTCTCTTGATCTCAATATTCTTTCTTCGACCATTTTTAAAGTGCTATTACTTAGAAAGTATAGCTAAGTAAAGATTAGAAGATAACATGCAGAAAATGAAAACTATTGTTAGGGATATAGAAATACAGGTAATTTAAACATGTTAATGGTATCACTCTACATCTAGTTAATTCTTAAAGTATTAATGGTTCTTAGAACAGAATACTTTTAGGCATTTATAATATCAGAAACTAAGAACTTAGCCCTAAATATTCTGAAGAATGGGACAGAAGAACCAGTTTTCTTAAATGGGATTCAAGTGTTCTTTGCGTCTGAAACTTTCTCTACCATCATGTTACTCAGCCAAGTGTTTTTCCTCTGACTATGGCAGCAACTTTACTGCATCCATTAGGAGTATCTTCTGGACGTTTTTATGGGTTAAGTTTTTACCCACTCAGCTGTCAAAATCAAATGGTTCTGACCAGAAAGCCCCTTTCTGAAACTGTGGCTCTCCCAGCTCTCCCTTTAGGAAATTGTTTAGATAAAATTCTTCTACCTTTTAAACCTTTCTCAAACAAAATAACTTCATTCCTCCCTTAATGTTATTTGAAACTTCATAATACATTAAATAATTTTATTAGAATAAAATTAGAAAAACTGTTATTTTTGAAAACACAAAAGCTAAGACCTATGATTAGGTCAATGTGAACAGAGTTCACCACAAACTGTGTTGTCCTCTGAGATTTGCTTGCCCAACCCTTTCCCTTGCTGGAGATTCCTTCTGCTTCCTACCCTTTCAAATGCCATATTTTCCCTCCATAAAACCTGCCAAGAACATTCTAGCCTGTGAATCTTCCATTCCAAAGCCACCCAAGGTGACTAAAGTAATTTTTGTAGTGAAGTAAGGAATCTAAAAACTTCTACTGTGGAGCATTAACAATAATAATTGTTATAGTGAAGTGATTCAATAATGAAGAGAAAGTAGTACTCTACAACTGTTCCATCCTGGAGAATTCAATTGTATATCTCCTAGCTGCTTTGCCCAAATCCTGTGACCTTCCAAAGTGAGAATTTAATGGGAGGGAAAGAAAACCTAAAAGAAAAATGATCCAAAAAATTTAATTTGGGGCAGGGCATGGTGGCTCACGCCTATAATCCCAGGCCTCTGGGAGGCCAAGGCAGGCAGATCACCTGAGCTCACGAGTTGGAGACCAGCCTAAGCTAGAGCAAGACCCTACCTATAAAAATAGCTGGGTGTGGCAGGCTCCTATATATAATCCCAGCTACTTGGGAGGCTGAGGCAAAGAATCACTTGAACCCAGGAGTCTGAGGTTGCTGTGAGATATAATACCTCAGCACTCTATTGGGGTGACAAAGTGAGACTGTCTCAAAAAAAAAAAAAAATTCAAGTTGGGTGAATGCTTTTTGTATATTCTCTGAATCTCCCATTGGGCTAAAAGAGTATCTGGTACATAATGAACATTTGCTAATTTAACAGTATTAGAAGATCTAGGTTCTCACTTAGAATTTGGTTCTACAATTACTCAAAGCCTAGTAATCTGTCAATAAATTAACACCATACTCGATCTATACATTTTGGAAAAGCTAAAGGTAGGTAGGGACTTGTTTTAGGAAAAGGAAGTATGTAGTACACCCCAAGTAACCCATTATCCAACCACCACTGTTCCTTTAAGTACCCCACCCCTCCTACAGAGGAGTATAGAGTCTCAGCATGTGGTAAGAAAGGAAATGTCTGGCTAGGCAGTGGTTCATGCCTGTAATCCCAGCACTGTGGGAGGCTGAAGCAGGTAGATTGCCTGAGCTCAGGAGTTCAAGACCAAGCCTGAGCCAGAGCCAGACCCTATCTCTAAAAATGACCAGTATTGAGGCAGGCACCTATAGTCCCAGCTACTCAGGAGGCTGAGACAAGAGGATGGCTTGAGCCCAGGATTTCAAGGTTGCTGTGAGCTATGACACCACAGCACTCTATGGAGGGTGACAAAGTGAGACTATCTCAAAAAAAAAAAAAAAAAAAAAAAAAAAGAAAATGTTTGCATTTGTTGCATGTCAAAAGAAAGTGCATGTGTATAAGCACATGATACCTACACAAATATTTGTTGGATGTCTAAACACAAGATAGAAGTAGTTCTAGTACCTACATAAAAAGTTAGATAAGTAAACTTTTCCTTAATATACACTATCACCAGCACTTACACCTAAAAGAAAGTGTTGGTTCTAGTTCTACACTGAATTATCTGGTTTTTTTTTTTTTTGGAGACAGTCTTACTCTGTGCCCCTAGGTAGAGTGCTGTGGCAGCATCACAGCTCACAGCAACCTCAAACTCCTGGGTTCAGGTAATAATCTTGCCTCAGCCTCCAGAGTAGCTGGGACTACAGGCATGCACCACTATGCCTGGCTAGTCTTTTTAATTTTTTATTGGAGACAGGGCCTCACTCTTACTCAGGCTGGTCTTAAAACTCCTGAGCTCAAGCAATCCACCTGCTTTGGTCTCCCAGAGTGCTAGGATTACAGGCTTGAGCGACCATGCCCAACCTGAATTACATTCATTTTATCAATGTGTGTTCCAAATTCTTATGGCTCTTTGCCTCCAAACAAAGAGTTCCTAGTGAATAGTGAGACAGTTAGTTCATGGATACCAGGCAGAAAAAAAAAGAAAAATCAAAAAACATTAACAATCTAAGTCACACACATGAACATAATATTTTTAACTTAAAAAATTTCCGTTGGTGGGGCGGTGTCTGTGGTTCAAAGGAGTAGGGTGCCAGGCCTAAATGCCAGAGGTGGCGGGTTCGAACCCAGCCCCCGGCCAAAAACTGCAAAAAAAAAAAAAAATTCAGTTGGCAAAGTTGTAAAGCAAACACTACCCTAAGCTCAGCCTCTTTAGTCATTTGATTTATAGTTATTGAAGAATTCAGTTATAAAGGCAACATTTTATATGATTCTGTTTATCTAAAATGTCCAGGATACGAAAATCTAGAAAGAAAGAAAGATTAGTGGTTGCCAGGACCAAAGATGAGAAAGA
Organism: Galagoides demidoff; assembly: GCA_963574575.1. Lineage (NCBI taxonomy): Eukaryota > Metazoa > Chordata > Mammalia > Primates > Galagidae > Galagoides > Galagoides demidoff. The sequence continues at coordinate 12,706 of CAUYQV010163020.1, read as the reverse complement.
CAGGGATATAGGCAATGACTGCTAATGGGTATGGGGTTTCTTTTGGGGGGGATGAAAATGTTTTGAAATAACTTGTGATGATGGTTGCACAACTCTAAATATACTATAAACCACTGGACTGTACACTATAAAAGGGTGAGTTTTAGCACATATGTATATCATAATAAAGGTATTAGGTTAAAAAAAATTGCCTATGTCAAGAAATAAATATGATAGCAACTAGAAGACATTGTGTGCTCAATCACACAATGCATAAATGTTACCCTAATTCTGAGATTACAAGCTCTGAGTTCCATCAGTATTTCACATCTTTCAGTTCTCCAAGTTAGTTAACTCATCCTTTTTGCTGAATAGTTGACTGAAGAACAAGTCATCTTGATTCTGCCTCAATTGAGCTTTTCCATTTCCCTGCTCTTCCCACTCCCCTTCCTGCTGCACCAGGTTAGGGCCCGTATCCTTTCACTCTCAGACAGCAGCCTAGGCTCTCAGGTAGCATCACATCCTTCTTTGTGAGCACAATTTGTCTTGTAGCCTCTTCTACTGTCACCAGATTTATCTTTCTAAAACATTTTCTTTCCTGATATTCCCTTGTTCTTGCCCCAGTTACAGAAAGATGAATTCAATACCCAGGAATAATAGTTTGCTTACAAAGAAAAAAAAAAGTCTTACTACTCCATGCTGTTTCTATATGAATCCTACCCACTTTATGTTAGAGCCCAAACTGCGTGGTATACTCTGAATATATCCTGTTCTTTCCTAGATATGTGATTGTGTTTACTTTCATCTATGTAAATAATTTTCCTTCAACCTCCACCAGCTGACCAAACCCCATTCATATTTCAAGGACTAGCTGAAATCTCACTGATTTCACTGAGTCTTCCCGGGCCACTACTGCCAGAGTTCCTTTAAACTTTAGAAAACAGGGAGGCGCCTGTGGCTCAGTGGGTAGGGCGCCAGCCCCATATACAGAGGGTGGCAAGTTCAACAAACTGGCCCTGGACAAACTGCAACAAAAAATAGCCGGGCCCTGGACAAACTGCAACAAAAAATAGCCGGGCGCTGTGGTGGGCACCTGTGGTCCCAGCTACTCAGGAGGCTGAGGCAAAAGAATCGTCTAAGCCCAGGAGCTGGAAGTTGCTGTGAGCTATGATGCCACAGCACTCTACCAAGGGTGATAAAGTGAGACTCCTTCTCAAAAAAAAAAAAAAAAAAAAAAAATTCATAAATAACATTTGACATTCAAAAGAATACTTAATGCTTTTAATCCCTTTTCATAAAGCTGGCATTTGCTATAATGGAAAACACTTTATTAGGAGTCAAAAGATTTACTTGGATAAATCACAAGCTGACTTATTACTCAAACTTTTCATTGAATAATGGAAATTAAAAACTATTGTTTTAAAAAAGAATCAATGAAGAGAAGCTATGTAAAAGATTTTAAAACTGAAAATGGAATTATTCATAATTCCATGTATGTGTCTCTATTACTAAGAGATACACTACTTAAGATCACAAATTTAAAATTCCTGAGATATCTCACAACAAAGTGTAGAAAACCTATGCTAGTCAATTTTATAATCAAATTTTATAATGTTTCAAAATATTTTTATCTATTTATCTTGAATTTACAAAATTTTTCCAAATCCTTTCCTTGATTATGTTTTTCTCTTGAATAAGACTTAACAAAAATAACCTTTCTGTTCACATGTTTATGGGAATTTTGTGTAAACATCACAACTTTACAAACAAGCATAAAACTAAAGCATAACAATTATGTCTTGTCCCCAATCAGTAAAGGCTTCATAAAAAGTAATATTTTAACATGAAATGATGAAAAACATAAGAACTATGACTCAGTGGCTAGAAAAGGCTGATACCTAAGCAAGAGACACAAAGGTTAAAAATTTATCATTTTTCAGTTCTGGGTTAATTTTGCATATATAAATATTTGACTAGGTTATCTAACATTCCAGCTTCCAAAATTGATCAGCTTTAGTTTTTACAGCATTTTTACTGCCTAATCCAAAACAGTACAAGAAAGCCTTAAAAGTAACAAAATGAAATTTTACACTTAAACAACTTTGTTTCATGCTCAATTACCCTATGACTTCCATTCATCCTTGTGATCAACTCCGTAACAGCCTATCAACAAAAGACCCTGAAATGGGCCCACTAAGGGATTATTACTTCAGCTTTTCTTGCTCTCCAGCAGAAAACCTATGGGAGTCACTCAGAACTCTGGATTTCTAACACAGAAGCATTTTCCAAAGCTGAAACAAGAGGACAGCATCCTCTGACATGCTGTGGGATAAAAAAATTACAAATTACATAAATCTGGGAAAATCTGTTTACCATCATGTTGGAAAGTCACATTAAGGCTCCAAGAGTCCTTTGGTAAAGAATAGTTTGAGCCTGGTTTCCTAAAATCCTGCAATCCTTTCAAAACATGTATTAATATATCAATTGTACAAGTACTCACAGAACATCCTGAGGGATGTGGCTGCAGATATCAGGTAAGCAAACTCTTAAAAAGGTGTATTACTGGCCCGGTGCAGTGGCTCACGCCTACAATCCTAACACTCTGGGAGGCTGAGGCAGGAGGATCACTTGAGCTCAGGAGTTAGAGACCAGCCTGAGCAAGAGCGAGCTCTCATCTCTACTAAACACAGAAAAATCTGTCAGGCATCATGATGCACACCTGTAGTCCCAGCTATTCAAGAGGCTGAGGCAGGAGGATCATTTTAGCCCAGGAGTTTGAGGCTGCAATGAGCTATGATGCACTGTACCCTGGATGACAGAGCAAGACTCTGTCTAAAAAAAGGAAAAAAAAAAAAAAAAGGGCAATATTACTTTACTATGTTGAAGAACTCGAAATGGGTTCAGCACATCCATATGTAACATTAAACTTTTTTTTAAAACCAAGCTTTTTACCTTGAACTTCACAGACACCATGCCCAAACAACTATTCCATGGTATCAACACCACGGTTAATACATATTCTGACAACACAGAAACAGTTCTTAACAAGTGCTGACCACCCCCCCCAAAAAAAAGCAAAAACAGAAGCATATAAAGCAAACATAACTAAAAATAATAACAGCAAACCACTTCTTCAGAAAGTTCTGAAGTCTTTTACATAGTCACCCCAATTTTTACCCTAAATGTTAACTATTACTATCTCAACTGTAGAAATGTAAGACCAAAGTAAGGTCTGGACATTTTTAGATTTTAATCATAATGTGGATTATCTCACAAAATGGAATTAGTTGTTTGAAAATTCTCTAGTTTAATAGCTGTTGCATTGAGGATCTATATCATAACTAATCTGAGTACAACAAATTCTGATCCTTCTCACCTTTGTAAGACTTCTAATCACAAAAAAGCATCAAAACAAACTTCAATAATACTGTATGATGATTAGCATTTGATTCTACTGAACTGCAACTACTACCTCCAGATGGAATCAGACAGCCAGTATCCTGAGATTCCCTGTGATTATACCTAGAAGTAGCAATTAGGATCACAGGCATGTGGGAATCGCTTTCTAATCATAAAACTTTCTCTAAACCTTCAATCACAAAATTTATACTTGAAAATACTTGGGGTTTTTTGTGGTGAAATATAAACAGGAACCATTTTTTAAAAACTCCACCTATAAATAACATAATAATTTGTATTCAATGGTTTCTAGTATAGGCCCCAGACTCACAGCATCAATTTCATTTGAAAATTACTTAGAAATGTAATGTTCAGGCCCACCCTAGATCTAAATCAAAACTCCTGGGACTAACTTCCCAAACGATTCTACTGCACACTATTAAAAAAAAAAAAACAACTTACCCTCCTGAGAGAACAGGTAACACCACTCGAACAAATGGAGGATCAAATGGAAAGTTATCCTAAAAAGCAAGTAAGTTTAATTATTTTTAAAAGAACATCCTTAAGACTATTATTTAGAAGATTTCAAAAGTCTATAGAGAAAAGGTACATTTATTATCAGATAATGAGTGAGGGTCAGAAAATTAGTACCAAAATACAAAATGAAATGAAAACCAAAGCAAATAAAATGAAGTTAAGATCAGGGTCAAACAGAATTATGTTAGTAAACTTAAGAATTATCTATGAAGGGATTACACTTCCACAAGAACTATATTAAAGAAGCATTCCAATAATGATAGATAAGGTAGTTTAGGTCAATCATCTGGCTGAGAACTAGAAAAGGTAGACAGAATGTTAACAATTACAATGCTAAAAGCAGAAAGAAAAAAGGGACCCCACAGAGGTCTTTTTCCTCTTAGGTTTTCTTCCAATTACAGAAGAAAAAGATAAGAGGTTAACAAGCCAAGTAGAACTCATAAACCCACAGGCAGATAAAAGCTGGAGCTCAAGGTTCACCAGAGAGAGGCCCTGAGAAGTCTCCCAACACTTTAGGGTTGGGACCCTGAAGGATAAACTGCAGACTGCCCTAAGAGGCAATGAAGTCCAGCTTTAAATCATGTCAACTCCTGATTAAATAAAGTAATCCTGGGTTGCTAATACCCAAATGTAAATCCTCTCTGGAGAAGAGTATCAGCTAGGCTTCAAATTAGTTCTGCGATTTTTCATATGTATTATCTATTCCTAAAAATAATCAGTCACATGAGACTACACAATCAGAAAACAAGAGACACCAACAATAGACACAGGGACCAAAATAACAGAGTTTAAACAACTGCTGAATATGTACTAGGAAAAAAGACAAGATGGAAAACCTGGCAGAGAAATGCAAATTATAGAAATGAACCATATGGAAATTCTGACATTTAGAAATACAACTGAAATTAATTACTTAATGGATGAATTTAACCACAGCAGAAACTTAGATTCAGTAAACTGGAAAATAAGTCAGAAAGGTGAAAAATGCAGGAATTAAGACACAAGATAATATATGGAAAAGGCTTATCACATACATAGAGTCCTAGAAGGAAAAGGAATGGGGCAGAGCAATATTTGAATATATGGGTGCTGAGAATTTTCTAAAACTGATCAAAGACTTCACAAGATTTAACCATCATTTCAAGAGAAAGTAGAAGCTACAATAAGAAAATTATCTTCAAGGTGCTAAAAGAAAGGAATTGCCATCTTAGAACTCTATCCTCAATGAAGATACTATGCAAAAATGAAATACAAGTATTTTTCTATCCACAGACCCACACTAAAAAAAAAAAAAAAAAAAAAAAAATACCAAAGAGTATTTTCAGGCAGGAGAAAGATGATCCCAGATGAAAACATGGAGGAAAAGGAACATAAAAAGAGTAAACATGCATGTAAGATCTAAGTGGATATTGACTGATTATATAAGAATTATGTGTAGGGTTTTATGTAAGTATAGAACTGAAATACGTCACAGTAACAGCACATATCTGGCAGTGAGTGCATCAATTCCAAGTGTTCTAAGGTCTTTGCATTGACAAGAAAAAGAAAAATATTCAAGCTAACAAATTTATATTAGATTTGACAAGTCAAAAACACATACTGCAATTGTAGGGCAATAAAGAAGAAGATAACAAGGCCAGGCACAGTGGCTCATGCCTGTAATCCCAAAACTCTGGGAGGCCAAGGTAGGTGGACTCCTTGAGAGTCCAGAGCTCACAGATTCAAGACCAGCCTGAACCAGAGTGACACCCCATCTCTAAAAATAGCCAGACATTGTGGTGGGCACCTGTGGTCCCAGCCAGTCTGAAGGCTGAGGCAAGACAATCACTTGAGCCCAAGAGTTTGAGGTTGCTGTGAGCTATGATGCCCCAACACTCAATCAAGACTGTCGATTGTCTCAAAAAAAAAAAAAAAAAAAAAAGATACTATTAAGACAATAGAGGTGAGCAACTGGGGTAACAAATAATCCAAAAATGAAAATGGAACATGGAGCAAGAATGGCAAATAGAAATTGCCTAAAAATGGTAATTTTACATCCAAATATCAATGAAATAACATTAAAAGCAAGGGACTAATTGATCCAGTTAAAGACAAAGATCACAGCCAGGCACAGTGGCTCATACCTTTAATCCTCATACTCTGGGAGGCCAAGGCAGGTGGATTCCTTGAGCTCAGGAGTTAGAAACCAACCTGAGCAAGAGAGAGACCTCATCTCTACTAAAAATAGAAAAGCTAGCCAAGTGTTTGGCACCTGTATGTAGTCCCAGCTACTTAGGAGGCTGAGGCCAGAGGATCACCTGAGCCCAAGAATTTGAGGTTGCTGTGAGCTATGACGATGCCATGGCACTCTACTCAGGAGGACTGACTGAGACTAGATCTCAAAAAAAAAAAAAAAAAAGACAAAGATCAGACTTGATAAAAATGTATGAAGAGAGGAATATGAGAGAAAAGAAGCCTCATCTACATCTTAGGCTATGCAACACAACTCTCTTTTTCAAATTCTCAGGCCTGGAAACTAAAGTTTTCCAGAAGAATAAGAGCCTTTCTATTAATGAACTGACTGTAGTGAAAGTGGCTAAGAGTCTTTAACCCTTCCCTCCACTTACCCTCAAATAAGATTCTGAGAAACAAAAGTTATGACCACTCAACCCTACTAACAGAATGATATGCATATTTCTGATGGCTAAAGTGGATAATCTTAGATTTCTACTACAAGTTAGAAAAAGAAATCTACCCACACAAGATCCCAACTTAATGACAGTTGTTACAATCCACTTTCCAACAAGTAGCTCACCTTTTATCTACAATTTAACAGACATAATGAAAAGAACAGATGCAAAGGTACAAACAGATACAAAGCTTAGTAAAGTACATCTCATTTACCCTCCCATTATTTAGATCTTTTTTAAAATTTAGATCTTTATATATGTGATGCCAAATGAATGACTACAAAGCCTCACATCAATGGGTTATGTGAGAACTATGTTCACTTTAAGTAGCTCTTCTGAATAACTTTTCTGTATCAAAAGCTGGGAATTCTATTTTATAAACTCTGTAATCAAAATTTTATAGAAATGAAAAGGAATTCTTCAGGAAAAAAAATTTGACATTTTTGGCCTTCCTAAGGATTCTCTCTCTGAAAGACTACATCACCAGAAGGCTCTAAATAGTTACAAATCACTTCTTTAAACTTAATTAAAAATAGTCTTGTTATAATTTGGCTTAACTAGTTTTAGTTTTGTACCTTGTGTTCAACAATGAATCAAACAAACTAATACTTACACATACTCAGTCTTTCAAATAGTTGAAGACAAGATACCATGACATGAACCCCCACATTCTTTTCTCCAAAGCCACAATTTATCAGCTACCTTAGGACATGGAAAAGAATCTTCCCAACCCATGGAAAAGAATCTCTTCCCAACAGTAGTCCCTACAATAATAAAACTGAAAAGGATACCAATACATACCTATTTGGGCGATTTCAAGAACCTTCAATCATAAGCTATGTCAACTATGCCAACCCTGTCTTTAAATGAGCCTCAATTTTTCTGAAGAAACCCTTCCTAAAGTACTACTTCACAATTCAATTCAGTCAGAAAAACGCTTCCTTAAAAGCATAGCAAAATGGATTTGCCAAGCTGTTGTCCCATTCTTTCCTACCCCCATTCCCAGTCTTGTATTATACCTCAAGTTCCATTTTTCTCAAGTTGTCACTGTGGACATCTGAGGACATAAATATGTATGGTTCTGGCTCCTTCCTGTGAACCTTTCTCTCTGAGTCATACCTGCTATCCTCCAAAACCTATGAATCCCAATACTAATGACTCAGCAATTCAGTTTAAGGTCTTCTTCATAATGTCAGTTAGCTCAAGGTAATCACATTCTTCCCAGGCATTGTAAGAAATACTCCAATACTAGAAAAGGTCCTTCTTTCTGGTATCAGGAGCCATGTTCCAGAAATGCAAATCCAACAGAATTTCAGCCATCTACGTCCCAGATTGTTCCCTGCCTGAAGTTCTACCTAGACTAGGAAAAATAATGAAAACACCACCTGCAGTCATAAGTCCTCTCGTTTCCTGGCCAAGATTTCACATTTCCTTAAAGATATCCTTTCCAGAAGGAAGTCATGGGGGAATGGGGGCTTTGAAGGTACAGCCAAAGTTATTTTTGTTTTTTAAAGATACTCTGTTACCCTGTAGAGTACAGTGGTGTGATCATAACTCACTGTAACCTCAAACTCCTGGGCTCAAGTGATGCTCTCACCTCAGCCTCCAAATGATTGGGACTAAAGGCATGCCACAGTGACTGGCTACTTTTTAAAAACATTCTATGTTGCCCAGGCTGGTCTTGAACTTCTGGTTTCAAGTGATGCTCCCAACTCAGCCTTTAAGGTTCTATTTCTTAAGTTTGGTGTTGGATACATAAGCATGTGATTTTAAAAAGTTACCTTACTGGTTTTTCCAGTATTTTTTGTTTGTTCTGTTTGGCCTGGGTATTTCACTCATCCCACCAGACCAAGCAGTAAAAACACAGTCATTAGCAACTTCAATAAACATAGACCAGATCCCTACTCTAGGAGAGATCTACTCACAGTAGTCCCTACAATAATAAAACTGAAAAGGATACCAAATACACACCTATTTGGGCGATTTCAAGAACCTTCAATCATAAGCTATGTCATCACACAAGATAGACATGCACAAAAGCAAGATAAGAAACTTTCAGAAAATTGTAACGATACTTTTGTAAGTACAAGGAAAGTGTTCTTTCACATCTTGTTTTCCTTCAAAATATCTCATATCTGTAGATTTTAAACCATTACGTTTCATCCAGATTTCATATTATATCATTAACATGTTACCTAGATTTCATTGCTATTCTTTTTTGACTTTTTTTTAGCATCTTACTTTATCAAATATAGCACATAAATTTAGAAAAGTGCATGAAATACAGAGGTATACCTGAACAAGATATTTTAAGTACGTGCCAATGTAACCACCAGCCTGGTCAAGAACTGGATTACAGTCGGTATGACAGAAGCCTATAGATGTCCCTTTCAGCTCGCAATTCCCTCACTGCCACTGAGGCAAACTCCTTATCCTAACCTCTATGGTAATCACATCTTTGCTTTTCTTGATAGTTTTACTGCCCCCCTCCCCCTGTATGAATACATAAATTAGTGTTTCTCATCCCTTTTTTAAATTTTTGCTCCACCAAGAAGCCTTTTTAGAAATTATTTTTTCTAATTCCATCCCCCTGGTCCCACAAAATTTTAACACCACAGACATACTGTGTATCTATTTCTTTTCTCTGGCTCTTTAGGGGACAGCAAATCATTGTTAGCGGTTCCCTAATCAATATTAGTTTTACCTACTTTTGAGCTCTAAGTGAAATTATAAAAAACAGGTTTTGGAATCTGGTTTCTTTTACTAACAGTGTATTTAAGATTCACACATCTTATTGCATGTAGCTGTATCCATTTTATGAATACCACAATTATCCATTTTATTGGAATGAACATGGGTTATTTTCTATTTGAGGCTATTAACAGAGTCACTCTGAACACACTACTCGTGTATTTAAGTACTCAATTTCTTTTTCTTTTTTTTTTTTTTTTTTTTGCAGTTTTTGGCCAGGGCTGGGTTTGAACCCGCCACCTCCAGCATATGGGGCTGGCACCCTACTCCTTTGAGCTACAGGCACCGCCCCTAAGTACTTAATTTCTTACAGAGCACATGTTTACAAGAATTCCTGAGCCAAAGGACACCAAACTGTTTTCCAAGCACTGCACAAATATATACTCCCATATGGATACCCATTACTATTTTCTTACCTTAAAAGAGAAGTTAAGCAAAATATATTCTATGCCTTCTTTTTCTTTTAAGATCTGAAGATCACTGTGCAAAGGACTATCTGGGTCAACCCTAAGAATTACAAAACAAAAAACAGTTTAAACAAAAAGTCAGAGAATTTTTCTTACTAAACTCCAAAATGAACCAATCAAAGAGCTAAAACAGAGTCCCTAGGTTAAGGTGTAAAGCTTCTCTACCACCCCAGGAAAAACAGGTCACTACAGCCTCCAGCTCCTTGGGAATAAATGTGCAAAAGATCTCAGTACTGTAAATCTATTTTAACAGTGGGATCAAAGTTAGCAGTCATTCTAAAATAAAACAATCATGCGTATATAATTTTTCCTCAAGAACTCAAAAAAAATTTTAATATGCTTTCCTAAATTTGTATTATTAGCAAAGGAGTTCAAGGAGTGAAAATTGCTATGGACAAGACAACAAAAAGTTAAATCACTAATAAAATCTAAATTTTTCTATTTTAAATAGAATTATTCTATTTAAAATTTTAAATACAATTATTCTATTTTAAAATTGCACAAACTTATGGACACCCTGTACATATAGGTCCTACTCAAATCCCTTACTTCAAATATAAACTGGTCATCATTAAGTTAGTAAAGATGCTTGTTTCTAAGTTCCCATTATTTTAGTAATTCCACAAAATATTTTACCCTACGACTGGTCCCTCTTTTTGCCTCATTTCTCATTTTACTTAATAAGCCTCAGAAAAAGCACATTTTAATAACCTAAGAACTATTTCCATAGAAACAAAATCTAAAGTTTTAAGCAAAAGTAAAAGTATCAAATTAAGAAAAAAACTCCATTGTGATAGTCTGTGTAGTATCATTGCAAAGAGTGAGATAACATTAAAAAAACCACTTACTTCTGTAGTTTTACATGCCAGTCATATAAACTGTCATTTATGAGTTCCACTGAATAAATCCCTGTTAACATAGGGAGCATGTTAATTACTCTCATTCATCAGATAATTATTACTCTGGTATAAGTGTACACAATGAATATCCAACAAAAGCTAGAAATTTTGCTATTAAAACATGGAACAACTACGCTATGTTGTAAATATTTTAACACTAGAGCTGAGTATCTTATACCCTTAACAGATAATTAAAGCAATCAATTAAGAGGATTCTTTAATGAGTTAAGAATCCTACCATTAGCTTTAAGTAAATAAAAAAATATATATTACACAAAATCCTATGTACCTAAGATTTCTCTTCTATGTACGTATAAACATTTCTATAAAGATGGACTCTTTCTACATATATTGTTTTACAACCTTTCTTCAACTTTCTATCTTTCCAAGTTAGTTTAAATCTACTCTTGATCTTTTTAATAACTCTGTAGTAATTTATTTTATGAATATACTGTAATTTAACTAATGTTACCCTACCCAATATCTGGTTATTAATTTTGCTATTGTAAACAATGCTGAAACAATTATTTAATATTTAAACATAAAATCAGTATTTAAATATTTGTACCCTATTAGATTTCTACAGATAAAACTTTTAGACTTCTTGTAAGAAAAACTGTAAGAATACCCAAAGTTCTAATAACTCAGAAACAAGTTTGGCCTATTTTGTACTCTATAAAGCATAGAGTTTCTTGGTTTTGTTTTTAAGCCAGTTCTAACAATTCTGATTTAACAATTCTGATTCTGAGGACTCCTGAAGGGTTAGAATGCTATCTCTTGAAACAAGTTTGGCTCTTTGTCTTATTTTAACACTGCTAGAATCACTGTATCTATGAGGGAATTTTATCTCTAGTTGAGAGAGATTCCACAATATTCAAAGTCTTATTGGTAAAAACACTCTTAAGTCAAATAATGAAACGAAAAATGTTTAAAACCCACCTATTTCAAAAATAATACCATAACTACCTCTATAATAAGAACTGATTATACTGATTTCAAAGAAGGAGGAGGATATCATAAAAATCAACTCGGCAATAGTTCTTTGTACAATGAAATATACGTGTATTATCTTTTATTTACTTTCCAAAGCAATATTACTCATGCTTTTGCCAGAAGATAAAGAATTATATGCATAAAAGCAGTTTTTTTTTTTTTAAATCCAATAGAACTGTAAACTCATCCTATTTTATCCCCAACATCTTTTGGAGCTTGATTACATTTGAGTTCACATCCCTAAAATAAAACATTTCCATTTCTGTCCAGTTATAAGAAATGACATTATCTGAAGATAGAAAACAAAAGAGATCTAATACAACAGGAATAGCAGAGATCCAGAGGTCCTTACCTGTTTTATAACTCTGTGATCTGTATATGTCCCTGAGCTCTTTCATAAGTCTATCTGAGGCTTGTACTGACCCAGACACTGCACCCTGAAACATAAAACTTGCTGTTTACCAGGGTCTATTGAGTCAAATAGTTAAAGATTTAAGGTATTTTAATCTGATATAAAAGTTTACAGTTTAAAAATGGACCACCATTCCATTGTTTTTTTGTTTTGTTTTGTCTTGTTTGAGAAAGAATCTTATACTCTGTTGCCCCAGGTAGAGTGCCATGGCATGAGCCTAGCTCACAACAACCTCAAACTCCTGGGCTCAAGTGATCCTTCTACCTTAGCCTCCCAAGTAGCTTGGCCTATAGGAGCTAACCACAAGGCTCAGCACATATATATATATATATATATAAAAATTTGTGTGTGTGTGTGTGTATAAATATATATATACATTTTTTTTTTTTTTTAAAGTAGAGATGGGATGTGCTCTTTCTTAGGCTGGTCTCGAACTCTGGAGTTCAAGGGATCGTCCCTACTCGGCATTCCACAGTGCTAGGATTACAGGCTTGAGCCAGCACATCTGGCCCACCACTCAACATTTTATGAAGTCAAAAAAGTTAAGTTCAATTAAATGGAGGATTATGAAGTTTTAAAAGAAATATTAACCTGGGGGTA
>CAUYQV010163018.1:0-14526 GCA_963574575.1 Galagoides demidoff | reverse complement strand
ATATGTTTCCTCACACTACCTTTGAGTTTTGTTTTGCTGTTCTTTTATTGGCTTCTTAAGGTACAAATTTAGATTATTGAGTTGATATATTTTTCTTTTCAAATATAGACATTCTGTGCTGTAAATTGTCCTTGAATTGGTGTTTTAGCAGCATTTTAGAAACTTTGTTAAGCTATATTTTCATTTCGTTGAAAATTTTTGTAGTTTCCCTTGAGACTTCCTCTTTGATCCATGGATTAAATGTGTGATGAATTTACAAATATGAGGGGTCTTCCAAATATCTTTATTTATTTCTAATTTAATTCCATTATGGTTTAAGAATATATTTTGTGTGGTTTCTGATTTATAAAATTCTACTTAAATTATTCAAGAACTTTGTATTTCAACCATTTAAATTTATTGAGACTATATCTACCACATATACATGAAAAGAATGGATATTCTGCTATTCTTGCTTATAGTGTTCTATTAATATAAATATCAGTTAGGTAAAATTGTTTGATAGTATAGTTGAAATCTTTTCTATTCTTGCTGGTTTTCTTCAATTGGTCTATCACTTACTGATACAGGTTCTTGAAGTCTTCAGGTATTTATAATTATCTGGGTCTCTCTAAAATTCCTTCAGTTTGTGACTGTGGGGGTGTGTGTGTGTGTGCTGAGCACTATATTAGGTGTATATATTTTTATAATTGTTATAAATGGCTGATAAATGTTTTTATTTCTTTAGAGTGACCTTCTTTGTCCCTAGAAACATTTTTACTTTTCACTTTTTTTCTAATATTAATGTTGCCATTTCCTTTATCTTTGGTTACTATTTGCATATATATATATATATATTTTTTTTTTTTTTTTGAGAGATAGAGTCTTACTCTCTTGCCCTCAGTAGAGTGCTGTGGCATCACAGCCCAAAGCAACCTCCAACTCCTGGGCCTAGGTGATTCTCTTGCCTCAGCCTTCCGAGCAGCTGGGACCACAGGTGCCTGCTACAATGCCCAGCTATTTTTTGTTGTTGTTCCAGTTTGGCTGGGGCTAGGCTTGAACCCTCCACCCTATGTACATGGGGTCAGAGCCCCATCCACTGAGCCACAGGTGCCGCCCACTATTTGCATATTACACATTTTGATCATGTTACTTTCAACTTATTTGTGTATTTGGATCCAAACCACATCCTAGTGATTTGCATAGAAATTATTGTATTTTCTTTTATTTTTATAATCTCTTAAGGTTAAAACTAACGTGAAATATAGAAACTTTGATTTAATATGGCTGTCTTTCTTCTCCTTCTATTGTAATGTTATTGTCGCACATATTACATCTAATGTGGTCCCACCTGCAAAATATAGATTTATAATTTTAATGCAATTGATTTATTTTTCAAAGGAAGAAAAGAAGTTTTATGTATACACACATGTATTTTGGTATTTTACATTAACCTGCTTATGTACTTGCATTTACTATTGCTCTGTATTTTTTTTTAACGTGGATTCAGGTAACCATCTGAATGCTGTGTCATTTTCTTCCAGCCTGGAGGAATTGCTTTACGTATTTTTCAGTAAGGTAGCTGTAAAAGCGACATATTACACAAGTATTTTCTTCTGGGAAAATTTCTCTATTTTACTTTCATATTTCAAGTCTTTTTTTGTTTGATAGTACTATCTTGGTTGAAAGATTTTTGTGATTTTTTTAACATTTTATTTACACTTTGTGTTTATCATCTTTCCACCTGTCAGTCTCCATTGCTGCCAATGAGAAGCTGGTTTTCAAACTTATTGTGGGTTCCTTGTGTGCTGACTTGCTTTTCTCTTGTTATCTTCAAGATTTTTCTCTTTATCTTTGGCTTTTAGCAGTTTTACTATGATTTATCTGGATGTGATCTTTTTATTTATCTTCCATGGACTTCACTAAGTTTTTGGGTGTGTAGATTAATGTCTTAAATCACAAATGGAAATATTTCTGCAAGTATTTTATCTGTCACTTTTCCCCTTTGATGCTACCATCACACATGAACTGGCATGCTTGGTGCCCCAGGTTTCCGAGGTTCTCACCTTCCTATGGATAGACTTCCTTTGTGTTCTACGGAGTATATGATCTGTGTTTATCTATCTTGAAATTGTCTGATTCTTTTCCTTTGGAGTATGTGTGAGCTCGGATCTTATATAAAATGCCTCTAGTAAATTTTTCATTTCAATTATTATGGTTTCAACTGTACAATTTTATTTGGTACTCTTTTTTGATTTCTATCATTTTATTGGTATTTTCAATTTTAAAAGTCATTGTTTTTATAGATTCCTTTACTTCTTTAAATGTGCTTTCTGTAATTCTGGCTTTTATTTTCTTCAAGACTTTTTTGTGTCTCTACTATGCACTAGGCCTCACATTCAGTCAGGGACAAGTAGATAAATTTTTTTTTAGTGCAAAATTGACTTCTTTGAATGTAAGTATATGATAGTATCAATCAGTTGTATCAGGAGTTTATTTGGCTTCTTTTTTTTTTTTTTTGAGACAGAACCTCAAGCTGTCCCCCTGGGTAGAGTGCTGTGGCATCATAGCTCACAGCAACCTCCAACTCTTGGGCTCAAGCGAGTCTTCTGTCTCAGCCTCCCAAGCAGCTGGGACCACAGGTACTGGCCACAATGCCCGGCTATTTTTTGGTTGCAGCTGTCATCGTTGTTTGGCAGGCCTGGGCTGGATTTGAACCCACCACCTTAGGTGTATGTGGCTGGTGCCTTAGTCACTTGAGCCACAGGTGCCGAGCCTATTTGGCTTCTTAAGACAAACATTCAACAAATAGTTCTGGGCAATTAGATATCTGCATGTAACAGATAAATTTGACAAACATAAAAATGAACTCAAAATATATCACAATAATCTCAGTGCTAAGACTGTAAAGCATTTAGAAGAACATGTGGGAGTAAGTCTTCATGAACTTGCATTAAAGAATGATTTCTTAGATATGGTACCAAAAGCACAAGTGATGAACAATACAACTCAAAAACTGGACTTTATAAAAATTAAAACTCTACTTCCAGAGACTATCGAGAAACTGAAAGCACAGAGTGGGAGAAAGTATTTTTAAATCTTGTGTCTCATTTACAAATAGGAAAGAAATTTGAGTAGGCATTTCACTGGAGAAAATAGACAAATGTCTGATAAGCATTAAAGCCTAAAAAGATATTCAACATCAAAACCACAACAATAAATTGCTTTTTCCATGCTAGACTGGCTCAAATAAAAAATTAACAGGCCCTGGCAAGGATAAGGAGAAACTGCAACTCTTATGCTTTGCTGGTAGGTATGTAACATGGAACAGCCACTTAAAAAGACATTTGATATAATACAAATGGTGCCCCTTAGCCACAGAAACAATCTTGTCCCAAAGGCTCTTTTACATCCCCTTTGAATCTACAATCAGTCATCTTCAAAGCACTTCTGATGATAGTTTCTCCCTTCAACTTAAAGCTTTTCAGTATTTTCTATTGCTTTAAAATAATGCACATAGTTCTTGGCAAGCAGCTTACAAGCTACAAAACCAAACCTCTACCTGCTTCTTAACTAGCACATGTCTTCCTCTGCTTCTTTCTGTTCTAGCCTCTGACCTTCCTCTGCTCAAAAATGCTTGTTGTCAACTCAGTCCTGTGCTTGTTCTGTGTCCTCTGACTTATGTGACACCTCCTTCATTATTTTCCTATTTCAGCTCAACATTCATTTCTTCAGAAGAGTTCTAATGACACCATGCACATTTATTTCACTGTGGCCTTTACCTTCTCCTTTATTGTAGTTTGATTTTTGGTTTGTGTAATTAATTTTTATTTATGCCTCTCAGCCACTAGACTGAGAGTATGAGGCAAGTGTTTTTATAGTTTTTTGAGACTGTCTCACTCTGCCACCCTTGGTGGAGTGCTGTGACATCATAGCTCATAGCATCTCAAACTCTTGGGCTCAGGCCATCCTCTTACCTCAGCCTCCTGAATAGTTGAGACTACAGGCACCCAAAACCACGCTTGGCTATATTTTTGGAAATGGGGTCTCATTCTTGCTCAGGCTTGTTTTGAACTCCTGATTTCAAGCAATCTACCTACTTTAGTCTCCCAGAGTGCTGGGATTACAGGCTTGAGCCGCAGCGCCCAGCCTACAGCAATGCTTACTCATACTGAGATAAGTGCTTGCCACATAGTAACTATTCAGTTAATATTTGTTGGATGGATCTCTCAGAGGAGTCCCATACCTCTTTAGTATGTCCTAAGCTGAAGTAATGGTCTCTGTCTTTATTATCCCAAATATTATAGTTAGTGCCTATTAATTTTGGTTATTCAGAATGTGCTGATGAAGAAAAGGTTAAGTTTGGGCACACAGATTATCTTTTAAAATTAGCCATAAAATTTAGACAGTTTTGGAATTTACTTAGCATCATTATGATTAAGAAGATATTTGGAGTGCAGTGACAGCTCTTGATTTTCTGAGACTTATATACCTGAAAATGCTTGCACAAGTCAGAATAGGCTAAGTTATACTGAAAAACAAACTCTCCCCAGGAGTCAATAACCTATCACTAAAAAAGTCTACTTCTTGCTCAAGGTATATGTTTAATGCTGTTTTGTAGGTGCTGCTGTGGCATGCCATCACCACGTGAATAAAAGGTGGGCTTCCTGTAGGTGCAGGGAGAGCCCCGAGTAAACTTATTGAAACATTATACAACAGGTGTGGGGGGCCCACATACTAGGATGCCTCGTGCTTAATGGTCCCTATGTGCTCTTTCTCCTTGGGCTTGACTCCTATCCTGTTGCACCACAAAAGTCCAAAGTATAACACCTGCTGCTAATGAGCAACTGATCTTATCTCATTAACACATGCGATTGCTTGAGGGCTTGTCTCCAGGCTAGGAGCTGTCCTGTTCCTTTCTCAAGAACTGGTAACGACTACTATGAGCCTGGTGGTCAGTTTCCTACACTGTTTGGTGGAAAAGACTGTGCTCCACATGGTTACTTGGGATCCCAGAGTGATTAAGGAGGTCCTGTCACCTGGAACCCTACCAGTGGCTAAGGGAGAGAGAGAGATGGAGCAAGCACACATGGAAAACTCAGACCTGCTCTTCTATGCTTTGACGGAAGAGTAACACCATTTCCACCCTTGTTTTATTGGCTGAATCTAGTGACATAAATCCGTATAATTGCTAGAGGGTGTAGGTGTTAGAAAGTGCATGGATATCTGGTGAGCAGTAAATGTCTATGGCATAGTATTGATTCTTAAGCTGAATTACTTGCCGATCCTTAAAGTTAGATGTCTAAAGTAAATATTAAGCAAAGTATAACTGAATGCATACATACATTTGTGTGCACGTCTGCTCTGTGTGCCTGCTTGTGCAATGGTCTAGAAGCATTTTCTAACTTACTGACTTTCCTCCCAGAGCAGGAGTCTGAAGTATAAATGAAACAGAGTTCTAAATTTAAGTCTTTCAGAATTTTCTGACTGAGATTTTGTAAGGAACATAGTAATCATAGTGTTATCAATTGTTTGATAACTTAGATTCCATTTTTCTGAATTTTCTCATTGAGGCATTGTCCAATTCTATCGATTTTTCTTATTTTATCATTTTTACTTTCATATTCGTGAATATTTAATTGTTTTGAGACTTTTTTTTTTTTTTTTTTTGCGGTTTTTGGCCGGGGCTGGGTTTGAACCCTGCACCTCTGGCATATGGGGCCGGCGCCCTACTCCTTGAGCCACAGGCGCTGCCCTAATTGTTTTGAGACTTGACTGCACTTTTAGCCTTTCACTAGGAAGTTTTGTTTTGTTTTCTAAAGTATTGTGCCAAGAGTTGTGGAGAGCTGTTAGGGAAAGCAAAGCTTTTGGGTAACTAGACAGCGGTCTGTTTGGTCCTACACTATGTCTGCATACTTTGGCTTCATTGCTTTAAATATGTGACCTTGAAAAATGTCTTAACTTCCCTAAAACATGTTTTAGCTTTCTAAATTTCCAAGCCTCAGTTTTCCTATTTGTAAAAGGAACCCAATGATAGTAACATTGTTATGTGAGGAAAACCCTTTTCTCATGCCTGGCACAAAGTAGATAATCACTGAATGTTTGTTAACTTTTATTAGAAGTAGTTATAGAAAGAAAATGCAGCTACCAACCAAACCAAAATTCAATTTATAGTAAATTTCTAAGGTAGGCAGTAAATTTTTACATAGTTCCGAAAAGTAACCTAGTATTTACAGGTTTCGGATTATGTAAACTATTGAATTAAATAATTGTCTGCTTATGTCATGATCCCATATTAGTGTAAATCATTAAGAATTGGCTGTTTCTTTTGGTCACATTGAACACATATTTGTAACCACGAATACTCATACAGGTATGCCATACAATGTAAGGAATTATTTAAAGGTTATTTGCACAGTTTGTGATTTTATTAAATGATGAACCTATTTTTGGAATTCATGTGCAAGCACAGATTATATTTTATAAAAGATAGATGGCATTGCTTCTGTTTTAAAATTGAATTTTGACCCTATTCTTAAACTGCCTACAAATTCTTATGATTTTCATAGCTCTAACTCAATTTTTGTGCAAAAAACAAAATTAAGTTCGACTTTAGACATTTCCAGGATATCTTGAATAAAATATTACATATTTTGAAGTTCTAAGATGGTTTGAAAGTGGTTTTCAGAGCAGTATAATTATTGAATACCCCCAAGATGAATTTGTGAAATAGTCGCCACATTTTGTGTATTAATTTGGTGTGTATAAATGCACGTATGTATAGTAGGTTCTATAGAGTTAATACAGAAACATGGCATATTGTAGTTTATGTGAAGTTAATGCATTTTGATAAAAGAGGGAATCTTTCCTTTTAAATTCCTATTAGAGTTTTAAGATAAGTTCATTCCTAGCCTGGGTTTGATAAAAAGAATAAGTGAGCTTACAAAATTATTTCTATCTCATATGTTGTTCCTGAACTTCTTGAATCTTTTCATGCTCTTCTGTATTTTACAGGTTTATATTTATATTTTTATTTCAATTAATAAGAGCTGAACATTATTATTATGTGATACACCAGAAGTAAATCAGCCATAACCCCAGAGAAATATTTACCCTTTTCTCTAAATAAAGATTAAATAACCAATGCCAGTAATATCAATATTGGAGACATTGTGTTAAATAAATTGTATTTATTCCACCTTTTACTGGAAGAGGGAAGTTACTGTTATCATATAATTTTATTAAATTTTAGTGAAGTTTATTCATTTATGAATTACTCAGATATTTTCTATTCATAGCTGTTACTATTACAGAATTTCTGTTTGAAAGTAGATATTGAGAAAGAACTAGAGATTTATTTTTACCTGAGATTAAATGAAATATATATATAAATGGACCAGATGCATATAAAATTTCAACAGCAAATTATTTAAAACTAAGCAAAACTATCTTAGATAATTTTTTAAAGTAAAAAACCATCACAGTTTGAAATCCCATAGTATTGAAATGTTTATCTTTTGTGGGGGAAATATTGAGGGTGGAGGAATTAGGAGGTGGCAGCGGATATGATTTTACCTCCCTTTTTCCCAGCGCAAACTCTTTTTGGATTACAAATCACTAAAGACAAACACAGTCATCTGTATAGTGTTTGAGGAAGACGTTTCCTCTCTTCTGTTTCCTATTTACAATTCCACCGGGTTCATAAAGTGGTCAGATGCTACAGAGCCATGAACAAACTACAGCGCTTTTAATAGAGCCATTCATCTGCTCCTTTTGAAGGTTAGTGCTCTCTCTCCGGGGAGAGTTCTCAGATAATAAGAGGAAAATGAATGCCAGTCGAGCACCTGTAATCAAATTACTCTTAATTCCCTCAACTCCTGTCAGATACTGAGTTCCTCAGATCGGTTCGTAGGTGGGCATTTTACGGACCCCCACGGTGTAATACCATTAGTTTCCTTTCCCGTTTCCCCTTCTCTTTCCTGTACTCCGGCCACCATCCATCACGACTGGGTAAATCCTGCCAGATGGAAAGTCCCAGTCGTTCAGTCAGATACGCGCCAGCTCGGTCTACACTTGCACCTGTCACTTCCCAGCGTTCAGCTGTGAGGAAGGGAGCCAAAAGAACATTTATGGAATAGACACAGGCAGCGTGCCCAGCATGTCAACAGGCACAGGGCGGCCTCCGCTTGGAGCCTGGGACGCTACCACTCCTGAAAAGATTCAGGGTCTCCTCCGCCCCCACTGCCCAAAGCAGGACTGATCTATGGAAAGGGCTTACTGCTTCAAACCTGGCTCACACCATAATTTAGTCCCGACTCTCAAAGACCCCACCTGTCACGTGTAACAAAACAAGAGCGGTACAAAGCACTGAGCTTCGGAGTCTTTCAGCTGGTCCATAACTCATCTCGCTGTAAAGGCTGCAGAGGGAATTTGCAGAATGGGGTGAAGTGTTCCATTTCATTTGGATTTTATCACTGGGGATCTGAGATGAACTCAGGATGCAGCCACAGACATGCTTGGAATCTCACTGATTTTATTATGTTAGTTGGATAGGCTTTATGGTTTTTTTTTTAACTGCAACTTTTATGAACATGTTTCAGGCGTAACACATGGAAAATAATGGTATTGTATATAATTGCTGAGGAAACTACAGCACTGAAGACGCTGTCTTTCTGGACCTTTGTCAAATAACTTTTCCCCTAAAGAATGGTATGAGTCAGAGATCTATGCAAAAACACATAACTAAGAATTATGTCATCACAATTAAAATGATGCTTAAACATGATTCCAAACTACATGCCTTCAGAAAACTCATTTATCAGGACAAAATGAATGTTAGTCTTGAAAACATCTACTTTGAGGGTTGGTTGTGTTGACAAGTTAAAACATTCTCCACCGGAAATCAGCGTAAATTAGACCAGGCTCTGGATTAAGATAGAGAATTAAACAGATACCATTTCTGTGCTGCTTGCACTTATGTTCTGGTATTTTCCAAGTATTTGCCCCTCTACGCACACACACTAATCTCTGTCCTGAGAACAATACATGTATTTTACTATACTTCTTTCATACAAGCCCTCATGCATTATAATATGAATATTCAGTTTACCCCTGCTGTATACCTGGGGTTAATTCTTCAGAAGAGCACTAACATCTTTGCTATTTGGATCTTCTGCATGTCTCACACTTTTTATTCCATCACATTTTGCTGCGATGCTTATTTTTTTGTCCCATGTCCTTCTTTAATCTCTATTTCATTCTTTTCACTTGCTTAAAGGACTAAAACTTTGTCATCCAATTCACAGAAAGATGTTAAAACTCGTTCCAACCCAATTTTTCTGCCATCTGCATTCTCCCCAGCTGTTGTCTATTTGGGGTAGGCATGAGGTTGGTGGATTACTTCTAATTATCCTACCGTTTTAAAAGAGAAAAATGTAAATAGGAATTCACCCGATGATGTTATCGTCTATTTTAGGTTATATATAATAATTAAAATATTTTTGTTTAATTTTGTGGCTCTTTCTGAGAGTGATACTTCCTGAAGCAATGAAGTATCCTTCCTCCTTCATAAAGGATGAAGGCCAGGTATCTCACCATAGAAAATGCTTTCTCTCCTCCCAACTTTCTCTTTTCTTCCACTGCAAACAATGTAATCCTTGTTGATTTTTTTTCATTCGCATTACAAAATGCCTCTTCCCAGTCAGCCATTCTTCAGTGTCAGAAGATGACGGTTTGGTCTCCCCTCTTTCTTGAATTTCTGTTCTCCACACGACTTACAAGGGGAGTGATGAGATTTCTCCTTAAAGAAGGTGTGTCTGCACATTTTCTCCACTCTCTTTTTTATCTAGTGAGTAAAGGATGTAGCTGTTCCCATCTGCAACTTCCATCAGCCAGAAGAATAATCGTTTTCTGCCATGTGTAGGACATCCTTGCAAATCTGTAACATTCATAGTACTGATCAGCTCTGTTCAATCTTCCCGTAAACTTTGTGTATTCTGAAATAACTATCACTTTTTCAAATTGAACAGGCTTCAGTTGAATAGTGATCAACTGTGTCTGAGGGCCAAAGAATGTCCTCAGCATGGTCACTAACCTCTTGTCATGGAATGAGAGGCACATCATTTTCATATCACATTGATAGGCACATAATTCAAATCCCTGAAGTTTCTTCTTTCTCAGATCACTTGGAAAATCCTTCCCAGAAGCCATAGCTGTTACATGTATTTTCATTTCATGCAATTCCTAAACTCTGGACATCTTCCAACATCGGAACAGACAGGAAAATTGTTATGTCAGAAGATGAGATTCAAGAGAGGATCAAAAAGGGTTTAGTGCTTCTAATACATATAAAAAATGACCATTGGCTGGGTGTGAGGGCTCACGCCTGTCATCCCAGTACCCTGGGAGGCAGAGGTGGGTGGATTGCTTGAGCTCGGAAGTTTGTTACCAGTGTCCACAAGAGCAAGACCTCATCTCTACTAAAAATAGAAAAACTAGCTGGGTGTTGGGGTGGGTGCCTGTAGTCTCAGCCACCTGGGAGACTGAGGCAAGAGGACCACCTGACCCCAAGAGAATGAGGTTGCTGTGAGCTATGACACCATAGCAGTCTACCCAGAGACTCTGTCTCCAATAAATAAATATGAAAAATAACTATTGGTAAGCTAATACTGCTGCTCTGTATCTCTAATCTAGTGTTTTTGAATATTTTCTCTTATGAACCATATAATAAGTGTGAATATTCCTCCCCTTCTGTTAAAGAAACAGTCAGGCATCTACCAGTAGTTGTTTCCTCCATATATCTTGCTGACAAGCCTCGTAGTTTGTTCACCATCCCATGTGTCTATATAGTTATGGGGAAGTGGCTATAGAATCTTGATTTTCCTAGTCAATTTGATTAAACATGATCATGTGACATGATTCTAGCCAATGAAATGTTAGGAAACGTCTGAAAATATTTTCTTTATTTATTATAAGGCAGACAAATGAGAGGGATATTTTCTTTTCTTCTTCCTGACATTGTTATCTGCATGTGATTTCTGGAACTGAGATAACCATCTGAGGACCCTGGAGTGAACATGCCTAAGAGGAGTAAAAACTCTGGGGAAGTACACAGACATATAAGGAAGCTGTTTTTGAAGGTACATTTATTTTCCTAGCCTTGGAATCACCCCACTTCTAGGTTTTTTTTTATGTGAGACAATAACTGTTTCCTTCACTTGCTATCTCTTCTGTTATGTGTAGCCAAAATATTTTCTAACTTATGGATTTCATGACTGATATCAAATAAACCCAAGTTTGAACTTGAAAGATACATATGTATTTTTACTTTGATCACTAATATCAGTGTAAGAACTGAGATTACTTGCTTACTGTAAGCTTCTTCTCCCTAGGTTCTGAAGAAGGTACCAAGGTAGATGATCTTCAGTGTCCTATCTCTCCTCTTTGTTTCCAAGTACAAGTGTACCACTTGCTATATTCTTTCAGCTTCTGTCCTCTCTTAGAATTATAACTACAGCGTCAGGGACCTGGATCTGTGGTTACCAGCCCTGCAATGGATGCTTTCAACTTCCTTTGATAGGAAACCATGTCTTTTTCAAAATAAAGCTGAAAACCTGACTTCTACATTCATTTCACAAATGGTATGTTTACCTCATAACTGAGCCTGTGTAAGCTGAGAGCATGAGGTGACCATCTTTCCCACCATATGGGAGGGCCTAACAATGATGCTAAATCAGAGAAAGTGATACCAAGATGGGCAGTCACAGAGTCCTGTGGATAAAACTTCATTTTCTCACTAGACTGATGTGGGCTGAGTTCCACTTACTATAACAGGAGAAACAATGACTCCTCAAAGACATTCAGACCCTAATCCCCAGGCCTGTGAACTTGAAACATGACATGGCAGAAGGAGCCTTGCAAATGTAATTAGGATTATGAACCTTAAATTAGGGAGATTATCCGGATTCTATGTGTGGACCTAATTTTATCACATAAACCAGAGAGAAGGACCTATAAGAATTAAGAGTGGACACTAGCTAATAGCCAGAAGAAAACAAGAACCTTAGTGTTAACAACTGCAGGGAATATTCTGTGAGCAAACCCTGACTCAGCTCTGACATGATACTCTTCCAAAACATCCTAACCAGAGCCTGGTTGACTAACACTTTGTGGCCTTGTGACACCTACAGTAGAGAAACCACTCAAAACAACTCAGCATTCTGACCTATGGAACTATGAGATAGATTTGGCGCCTGTGCTCAGTGATTAGGGTGCCAGCCACATACACTAGGTCTGGTGGGTTTAAATCCAGCCCGGGCCTGCCAAACAACAGTGACAACTGCAACAATAACAACAAGAAAATAGCAGGGCGTTGTGGCAGGTGCCTGTAGTCCCAGCTACTTGGGAGGATGAGGCAAGAGAATTGCTTAAGTCCAAGAGTTTGAGGTTGCTGTGAGCTGTGATGCCATGGCCCTCTACCAAGGGCAACATAGTGAGACTCTGTGTCAAAAAAGAAAAAAATGTGAGATAATAACTATAGGTTGCTTTAAGCTGATAAGATTTTGATAATCTATTATAGCAGCAATAGAAAGTTAATATAGCTCCTGAGAAAGATTTGAGATTCTTTAAAATAATAATGTCTCGATGAATATAATGTTGTTTTGGGATCCAAATATATATTACAACATTAGAAGAAAACGTTTTGAATTTTCTTTTGAGTATAAAGTAGCTGTAGTCTTCCAGAAAAACAGAAATTTTGTTCTTAAATATATTCAGGTTTTTATAATGGTCAGGTTTGTAGATTATCTTAAAAAACAAGAACCCTGACTCAGGTTCAAAGTAAGTGAACTGTGTAGAGGTAGAAACACAGAGGAAAGAGCACACTCAGAGTGGTGGCATGACAACAGGACTAGCTGCAGGAATGACTTAGCACATTAACAGGTCAGAGGCCAGTTAATCAGAAAAGACTCCAGGGCTCACACACAATGCCTGAGCAGGCGAAAGGTCTAAGGAAAGAGTGTAGATTAAAAGGGACTGGGCAGAACCAAAAGGAAAACAGGACCTCTCAACTTGACAAGGTAGCTTTAGAGGGACGATTTTAAGCATAGAACTAAGGGATGAAAATAAAAATCTAGGAAACTAGATTCCTAACACCAAAGCTAAACGAAGTATGGGAGATACTAGGAGAAATATCCAAGCTATGTCAAATTCGCTTAAAATGTAGCAAAACAAAGTGTTGCCAACCATGGAAGCTTGCCTGAGCTGTGAGGTGAGTTTTCATTGGGGTCTGTCACATAGACAAGCAGCAACAGTATGAGGGACCTCAGCTACTCAGACTCCAACCCCCAGAACAAAAATAAGCATTGACCACCAGTCACAGAAACCCATCTGATCAAACTGGTACTTCATGGCTCAAGGCCTCAGGCATACAAAAACACTATTGTAAGGCGAAACATGTTAAGAGTTAGAGATCATCTCCTGGAACTGGCCAGGCCTTTTTGGGAAATGTGCAGGGTTTGAGCAAACCAAGTCTGCTGAGTTAACTCTTGACTGCATGGGATGTTTTGTGTCAGAGCCGGAGGGGAGAGAAAAAAAAAGGCAAAATGAAACATTACACAGGCACACAAAGAGTTCTTCCTATTCTTTCACTCAACAGCAACAATCGACAAGGAAGAATTTGTGACCAAATGTGTGGGAGGAAGGTTGCCTTCACCATCAAGGGATTCATTCTGGAATTCTAGTACTGTCTACCTAGAGAGAACATCAGATCCCACAGGTTGAGGGCTCAGCCCCACCAGACAGCCCCACCCTGCCCACCCGTCACAAGTCCAGGCCTTCAGAACTTCTGACCTATGAGCCTCAAGTTGGGGTTCCCCATGATTCCCTTTTTGGAATTGATTTATTTGCTAGAGCAGCTAACAGAACTCAGGGTAGGACTTCCATGTATGGTTTTATCATGCGTGCAAAGGAAATTACAAAGAGTACAGATGAAGAGATGCATTGAGTGAGGTAGGGTAGAGGGACACAGAACTTTGATGCCCTCCCTGGTAGTGCCACTTCCAGGAACCTCAATGTGTTCAGCTATCTAAAGGCAACCCAAACCCAGTCCTTTGGGCTGTTTATGGAGAATTTATTACTAAAGTATGATTGATTAAGCCCATTAGCCATTGGTAATCACTTTAAACTCCAGTTCCGTTCTTCTCTCTGGAGTTTGGGGGTGGGGCTGAAAGTCCCAACCCTCTAATCATGCCTTGATTTTTCCAATGACCAGCCCCATCCTAAACCTACCCAGGGGCTTCCAGCCAACAGTTATCTCATTAGTATACAAAAAGACATCCCTTTGGAGACTCTAAAGATTTTAGGAGTCAAAGGCCGAATATACAGAGGGTACGAAAAAAATGCATACACATTTTTTTTTTTTTTTTGAGATGGAGCCTCAAGCTATCCCCCTGGGTAGAGTGCCATGGCATCACAGCTCATAGCAACCTCCAACTCCTGGGCTCAAGTGAGTCTCCTGCCTCCGCCTCCCAAGTAGCTGGGACCACAGGC
>CAUYQV010163016.1:0-56931 GCA_963574575.1 Galagoides demidoff | reverse complement strand
AGCCTCCCAAGTAGCTGAGACTACAGGCGCCCGCCACAACGCCCGGCCATTTTTTGGTTGCAGCCATCATTGTTGTTTGGCGGGCCCAGGCTGGGGATTTGAACCCGCCACCTTAGGTGTATGTGGCTGGCGCCTTAGCCGCTTGAGCCACAGGCACTGAGCCCCTACTCTGATTCTTATGTGAGGAAATGTTAAAAGCAAAAGCACTTCCCAAATTCAGAAAGATTCCCCCTCCTTCCTTGACATGATGAAGATGGTGCTCAACACCAACCTGAAGTGTAAACAATCACAGTCAGACAGTGGAACGTGATTCTGACCCACAGTGGCCACAGAGACTCGCATCTCTTTGAATCTCCCAATCATGCTAAGAGCCATTTAATATTATTACTGTTTGTGAAAAGAGGTCATAAAGCTATAAACTAATTGCATGTTGGCGGCACCTGTGGTTCAGTGGGTAGGACACCAGCCACATACACCAGGGCTGGTGGGATCAAATCCAGCCTGCTAAACAACAATGACAACTGCCTGCTAAACAACAATGACAACTGCAACAACACCAAAAAAATAGCCAGGCTTTGTGGCAGGCACCTGCAGTCCCAGCTACTTGGGAGGCGGAGGCAAGAGACTTACTTAAGCCCAGGAGTTTGAGGTTGCTGTGAGCCATGATGCCACGGCACTCTACCCAGGATGACAACTTGAGACTCTGTCTCAAAAATAAATAAATAAATAAATAAAATAAAATAAACTCGCCCCATGTTGTCTAAATTTAAATGTAGTGGCTTCTTTGCCCCAACTTCTTTCCTTTTTGCCCAATCTTATGGCCTGATGCAGGACATGAAAAGCCACAGCTATACCAGATCTGCATTTTCTCAAGCCTTGCACTATGTGCCTTCAAAGAGCCTATGAAAGTACCTTACACTATTAAAAAAATACATTGAACAAATGAATGAAAAAATTAATGAATCATCACATCTAGGTAAAATCTGGAAATGAAGAGAATTTATTTTTTTATTTTATTTTATTTTATTTTGAGACAGAGTCTCAAGCTGTCCCCTGGGTAAAGTGCTGTGGCATCACAGCTCACAGCAACCTCCAACTCCTGGGCTCAAGCTAGTCTCCTGCCTCAACCTCCCAAGTAGCTGGGACCACAGGCGCCCACCACAACGCCCAGCTATTTTTTAGTTACAGCCGTCATTGTTGTTTGGCAGGCCAGACTGGATTTGAACCCACCACCTTAGGTGTATGTGGCTGGCGCCTTAGCCACCTGAGCCACAGGCGCCAAACCTATATGGTTTTCTCAAGCAGGTTTTTTTTCAGGATACTCTCCATATAGCACAAGTATTTATGAAAAATGACCTTTTTTACTCACTTTTGAAATGTTTCTTTCATCTTGAGGGGATGGCAGCTAAGTGTGTTAGTAGCAAAAAACAAATAGACTCTTAATATCTGAGAAACATAATGAGATTTGTCTTTTTGTGAAAAGCAATTGTTGTCTTTATGGTGGGGTAGAAGGGGCAGCCACTTTTTTTTTTTTTTGAGACAGAGTCTTATTATGTCGCCCTCAGTAGAGTACCTTGGCTTCACAGCTCACAGCAATCTCAAACTCTTGGGCGTAAGTGATTCTCTTGCCTCAGCCTCCCAAGTAGCTGGAACTATAGGCGCCTGCCACAACGCCAGGCTATTTTTTTGGTTGTAGTTGTCAATGTTGTTTGGCAAGCCCAGGCTGGATTCAAAACCCACCTTCTCCACTCCCATGTATGTGGCTGGCGCCCTAGCCGTGCTGCGCTACAGGCACTGAGCCTTTTTTTTTTTTTTTTTTTTTTTGAGGTAGAGTCTCACTTTATCGCCCTTGGTAGAGTGCCATAGCATCATAGCTCACAACAACCTCAAATTCTTGGGCTCAAGCCATCCTCTTGCGTTAGCCTTCCAAATAGCTGGGACTACAGGTACCCACTACAACGTGCGGCTATTTTTCTTAGAGACAAGGTCTCGTTCTGGCTTGGGGCAGTCTTGAACATGTGAGCTCAGGCAATCCACCCATCTTGGCCTCCCAGAGTCCTAGGATTATTGGCATGAGCCACCATGCCTGGTGAGGCAGCCACTTTGTTTACCTGTGGTAGTGTGAACATTGTCAGCCTTAGAGAATGAGCTGAGGACACAGACTTGGTAAAGGCAGCTCTGTGTTGGGCAGCTGAGGTATCAGAAGAATTGAGGGCTTCTTTCCTCCTAACAACCATGCGTAGCAGTAGCTACTAGTTCCCCTTGGCCTGACGTTACTGCCCAGAGCTGGAGCTGGGCTGCTTGGGTCTCAGCTGTATAGCCAAGCCACGTACACCCTGGCCTGAGTGCTTGTTCCATGGGGATGGGTAGCTGGTATGCTGGGCGGTGGTGGGAGCCTCTTGTGGGGGAGCCCTGTGCCAGGGTTAGGGTGCAGATACATGAGTGTGAGTTGGCTCCAGTTGGTGAGGGTGCATTCTCCCCTCTGCAGAGAGGGTTTGGGGAGGACTCTGTGTAAGGGGCCACTGAGTGGTTTTTTCCTGCATTCCTTTCCTCTGAACAAAGTGAGGCCCTCAGATGTGTGCTCTTCATGCCTTCTTGTCTTCCCTCTTCCAGGCTCTCACCAAGAATGACAGGAGCACAGGTAAGTACAGCCCTGCCCTGGGCCCCACCCTGGAGGTGTGTGCATTCCAGGGTACATAATGGAGACCTTAGCCCACTGGCCTCTCACCTAGAAGGGAAGGCCCACCGGGAGAAGCTGGAGCTGGCAGCCTCCTTCTCTTTCTTCGGCAATGTCATGTCCATGGCCAGTGTGCAGCTGGCAGGTGCCAAGCGGGATGCTCTGCTCCTGAGCTTCAAGGATGCCAAGGTGAGTGGTGGGTTTGAGGGCCTGGCCAGGGTGTCGGAGGCCAGTGCTGGGCAGAGGCTGACTGGCACTGACAGAGCCAGCAGCAGGCAGGCCACAGTTTTGAACTCTGCCCCCCAGCTGTCAGTGGTGGAGTATGACCCGGGTACCCACGATCTGAAGACCCTGTCCCTGCACTACTTTGAGGAGCCTGAGCTTCGGGTAGGGCCAAACCCAGACCCACCACCCAGGCCCCAGCCTAGCTACTCTCCCTCCCCTACTAGCTTTATTCTACTGCCCCACATGTGCCCTGTGGGTCGTCCTGCGTTGGTCCTGCCTGATGTCCCTCTGCTCCCAGGACGGGTTTGTGCAAAACGTACATACGCCTCGGGTGCGGGTGGACCCTGATGGGCGCTGTGCGGCCATGCTTGTCTACGGCACACGGCTGGTGGTGCTGCCTTTCCGCCGGGAGAGTCTGGCCGAGGAGCATGAGGGGCTCGTGGGCGAGGGGTGAGTGTCAGGCAGGGTGGTCCATGGTTCTGGGGGTGTTGGAGCCCAAGCTCCTCTCCCTCCCCTTCTGCTGAAGTCCCTGGACCTCCAGGCAGAGGTCCAGCTTCCTGCCTAGCTATATTATTGACGTGCGGGCCCTGGATGAAAAGCTGCTCAACATCGTTGACCTGCAATTCTTGCACGGCTACTACGAGCCTACCCTGCTCATCCTGTTTGAGCCCAACCAGACTTGGCCTGGGTGAGACATCCATGGAGGCTCCTATGCTGTGGGCTTTGAGCCGCCTCTGCCTGGCGTGTGGTTGGACAGAGCTCTGGGGTGTGGGGCTGGCTGAGGGGGGCGCTGGGCTCTTCTGACCTGCTTGCTGCTCCAGGAGGGTGGCTGTGAGGCAGGATACATGCTCCATTGTGGCCATCTCACTGAACATCACGCAGAAGGTCCACCCTGTCATCTGGTCCCTCACTAGCCTGCCTTTTGACTGCACCCAGGCTTTGGCTGTGCCTAAGCCCATAGGTGAGGGCCCTGGGGCTCTAGGGGTGGGGCATGGGAGCATGGGGGACCTGTGCCCCACCCTGTCCACCAACTTGTGCCCTCTAGGTGGGGTGGTGATCTTTGCTGTCAACTCACTGCTGTACCTGAACCAGAGCGTGCCCCCCTATGGTGTCGCCCTCAACAGCCTTACCACAGGCACCACTGCCTTTCCCCTACGTGAGTGTGGGTGGGGTCAAGGTGGGCCTGGGCAGTGGCATGGCCAGTTGGCCTGACTGCCCACCCCACAGGTACCCAGGAGGGCGTGCGGATCACCCTGGACTGCGCACAGGCTGCCTTCATCTCTTATGACAAGATGGTCATCTCCCTCAAGGGTGGTGAAATGTGAGCTCCTACCTCCCACCCCCACCCCAGTCTTGCCCCCACTCAGTCTGGAGCCTGGTGCCCCCACTCAAGACCTCCCTTCCCCCAGTTATGTGCTGACACTCATCACAGACGGCATGCGCAGTGTCCGAGCGTTCCACTTTGACAAGGCAGCTGCCAGTGTCCTCACCACCAGTGTGAGTTGGGACTGGGGGGTTGGCCCTGGGTCCAGGCAAGGCCCTGCCCTCACCCACCTGCCCTTCCCCAGATGGTCACCATGGAGCCCGGGTACCTGTTCCTGGGCTCTCGCCTGGGCAACTCCCTGCTCCTCAAGTACACGGAGAAACTGCAGGAGCCCCCAGCCAGTGCCAACCGAGAGTCTGCAGACAAGGTGGGTGTTGACAAGGGGGTTGTCCTAGATTTGTGGGGCTGGCCTTGGAGAGCCACTAACTGCCCTAACCTACCTCACAGGAAGAACCTCCCTCAAAGAAGAAGAGAGTGGACCCCTCAGTGGGTTGGTCAGGTGAGGAGCTGGTCCAGGACTGGTCAGGTAAGGGGCCAGTGATCTGGGCTGGACTTAGATGGGTGCTCTCTGTGCTGCAGGGGGCAAGTCGGTGCCACAGGATGAGGTGGATGAGATTGAGGTATATGGCAGCGAGGCCCAGTCGGGTACACAGCTGGCCACCTACTCCTTTGAGGTGAGGCTGAGGGAAGCAGGGGCCCCCACCCTGGCCGGCCTCCACCCTGGCCAGCCCCCAACTGCTGCTATGCCTACAGGTGTGTGACAGCATCCTCAATATTGGACCCTGTGCCAACGCTGCCATGGGCGAGCCTGCTTTCCTCTCTGAAGAGGTGCCAAGGGGGCTGGGGCAGGGATTGGGACCTGTGCAGGGGGGGCATGATCTATAACTCCTCAGCCCCTGTAGTTTCAGAACAGCCCTGAGCCAGACCTGGAGATTGTGGTTTGCTCCGGCTACGGGAAGAATGGGGCCCTGTCAGTACTGCAGGTGTGTGGGCAAGGTGGGGCTAGTGTCATTTGATAGGACCTCCAGGGTAGGCTGACCACCCACCTTGTCTTTCCAGAAGAGCATCCGGCCCCAGGTGGTCACTACCTTTGAGCTTCCTGGCTGCTATGACATGTGGACGGTCATCGCTCCTGTGCGTAAGGAGGAGGTAGGCATGTGCTGAGGCCATGGGACTGGCACTACCTTTCTATGGGCTGCATGTGGGGCAGCTGGGGAACAGAGGGGCCAGGAGGGCATAGCCACATGCTTGTTTTCACTGATGCAGTTGCCTGCCCCTCCAGCCCTCACAGGAGGAGACCCCCAAGGGGGAGGGCACAGAGCAGGAATCTGGTGTTCCTGAAGGAGAGGAGGACGGGCGCAGACATGGCTTCCTTATTCTGAGTCGGGAAGACTCCACCATGGTGAGGGGCAGGGCTTGGAACTGGCTGGGGCATGATCCCCTGGAGAGGTGCTCACCTCCCCACTGTTTCCTTCAGATCCTGCAGACGGGACAGGAGATAATGGAGCTGGACACCAGTGGCTTTGCCACACAGGGCCCCACAGTCTTTGCTGGAAACATTGGGGATAATCGCTACATTGTTCAAGTGTCACCTCTAGGCATCCGCCTGCTAGAAGGAGGTGGGTGCTGGGGCTGAGTGGGCAGGCAGGTCTGGGGAAGTATGTGCTGACTGTTCTGTGCCCACAGTGAACCAGCTACACTTTATCCCCGTGGATCTGGGTGCACCTATTGTGCAGTGTGCTGTGGCAGACCCCTACGTGGTCATCATGAGTGCTGAGGGCCATGTCACTATGTTCCTCCTCAAGAGTGATTCCTACAGCGGACGTCACCACCGCCTGGCACTACACAAGCCCCCGCTGCACCATGTAGGCCCCCCAATCACCCCTCCTCCCACCCCTAGCCTGCCCCTCCCCCCTCCCCCGGCTGCTGAACCCTGCCCTCTTCCTGCAGCAGTCCAAGGTGATCGCGCTGTGTTTGTACCGCGACCTCAGCGGCATGTTCACTACTGAGAGCCGCCTAGGCGGGGCCCGTGATGAGCTAGGGGGCCGCAGTGGCTCAGAGATGGAGGGCCTAGGCTCAGAGACTAGGTGTGTGTGGGGGCCTGGACACTGGGAAGGCCTGGGTCCCTGTGCCAGGCAGGCTACCTGTGACACCTCTGCTGGCCCCCAGCCCTACGGTGGATGATGAGGAGGAGATGCTGTATGGGGACTCCGGCTCCCTCTTCAGCCCCAGCAAGGAAGAAGCCCGAAGGAGCAGCCAGCCCCCTGCCGATAGGGATCCTGCACCCTTTCGGGCAGAGCCTACACACTGGTGTCTGCTGGTGCGGGAGAATGGCACCATGGAGGTGGGTGGCACCCTTGTGAGGGCACAACCCATCTTGTCCTACCAGCTGCTGTTTCCACTGACTGCTACTCCTTCCAGATCTACCAGCTCCCAGACTGGCGGTTGGTATTCCTGGTGAAGAACTTCCCTGTGGGGCAACGGGTCCTGGTAGACAGCTCTTTCGGACAGCCCACCACCCAGGGTGAGGCTCGCAAGGAGGAGGCCACACGCCAGGGCGAGCTGCCCCTGGTCAAGGAAGTCCTGCTGGTTGCGCTAGGGAGTCGTCAGAGCAGGCCCTACCTGCTGGTGAGTCAGGCCAGGACACTAGGGACCCTGCATCCCCACCCCATCCCCAAGGCCCTGCCCTATCCCCAAAGCCCCTCTGCCCTCCCAGGTGCACGTAGACCAGGAGCTGCTCATCTACGAGGCCTTCCCCCACGACTCTCAGCTCGGCCAGGGAAACCTGAAAGTCCGCTTTAAGAAGGTAGAGGTGGGCTCTGCAGCCATACTCAGTGGTTAGGGCGCTGGCCACATATACTGGTTTGAACCTGGCCTGGGCCTGCTAAATGACAACAACAAAAATTAGCCAGGTGTTGTGTTGGATGCCTGTAGTCCCAGCTACTTGGGAGATTAAGCCAAGAAAATCACTTGAGCCCAAGAGTCTGAGGTTGCTGTGAGCTCTGACACCACAGTACTCTACCAAGGCAACATTGTTAGACTCTGTCTCAACAAACAAAACAGGTGGTTGGACTGCTAAGCACAAAGGATGTTTGGTATAGGATGGGGTGGGGTCCAGGCAGTAGCACTGGAGGACCTAGCCTCATGGTGCTCCTCCAGGTACCTCACAACATCAACTTCCGTGAAAAGAAGCCAAAGCCATCTAAGAAGAAAGCAGAAGGTGGCAGCACTGAAGAGGGGGCTGGGGTTCGGGGCCGTGTGGCACGTTTCCGATACTTTGAGGACATTTATGGCTATTCAGGGGTAAGCATGTGGCTTTGTGGGGGCCTGAGGTTGGGCAGGAGGTGTGGCCTTGTCTGCAGTACCCTCATAGAGCCTGCCCCAGGTGTTCATCTGCGGTCCCTCACCCCACTGGCTCCTCGTGACTGGCCGGGGGGCTCTGCGCCTGCACCCCATGGGCATTGATGGTCCCATTGACTCCTTCGCTCCTTTCCACAATGTCAACTGCCCTCGTGGTTTCCTTTACTTCAACAGACAGGTAGGACCTTGGACACCTGGGGCAGATGGTGGGGACAGGAGGGAGTGTCCCAAGAGTGGTGTGGGTAGGACTTAATACTGGGAAGGTCTGGAGGAGGAAACCATGGAAGTGGAGGGTGTGGCTGAGGAGGGTGCTGCACTGCCCTGCCGGCCCAGCCCTTCCTCAGGAGCCAGGTGGAGCTGGTGTGAACCCGACCTCTGTCCTCGTTGACTTTTGGGAGGCACATTGTTTCCTCACCGTGCTGCTGAGACGACAGCACCATCAACCTGAGTCACTCTAACTTCGGACTGTGTGGCAAGTGCCTCCCAGGTTACCAACAGGCTCATGACTATCAATGAAGGCAGGCAGCACAGGGCTCCCTCTGCCTATTTTTAGTCCCTGGCATGGCCAGTCTGTGGGCCACCCTTTGCTTGCAGCCTCCAGCGCCTCTGAGCCCAGCCCTCTTATCTGAGACCAGCATCACCAGCCTGGGAGAGTGGGCAGGAACTCACTGACATCTGAGGAGTCTGGGTGCCAGTGCTGTGGCCCCTTCTGGGGTATGGCCTGACACAGCAGGTCCACGTCTCCCCTGCTCCAGCTGAGCTTGGGAGCAGTATCCCAGGGAACCCTTGGCAGCCAGATCAGCCTGCCTCATTTTGCTGACCCTGTTCCCTACCCCAGGGTGAGCTGAGGATCAGCGTCCTTCCAGCCTACTTGTCCTATGATGCTCCATGGCCTGTCAGGAAGATCCCACTACGCTGCACAGCCCATTATGTGGCTTACCACGTGGAGTCTAAGGTCTGCCCAGTCCCAACCCCCACTCTGCCCAGCATAGGTGGGCCTGGCCTCTGGTGTATGAGACTCTCCCACCCCCAGGTATACGCTGTGGCCACCAGCACCAACACCCCATGTACCCGCATCCCACGCATGACCGGGGAGGAGAAGGAGTTTGAAACCATTGAGAGAGGTGCGTGATACAAGTGCCACAGTTGCCTGCTGGGTCTTGGCTCAGGCAAGCCCTGCCATGATGTTGCCCTTGCTCCCTGCAGATGATCGGTATATCCACCCTCAGCAGGAGGCTTTCTCCATCCAGCTCATCTCCCCAGTCAGCTGGGAGGCCATTCCCAATGCCAGGTAAGGCTGGGGCTGGGCAGGGGCTCCTGGAGCTGGTGGGGTGCTACCCTGATATGCCTGCCCTGTGCAGGATCGAGCTGGAGGAATGGGAACATGTGACCTGCATGAAGACAGTCTCGCTGCGCAGTGAGGAGACTGTGTCAGGCCTCAAGGGCTACGTGGCTGCCGGGACCTGCCTCATGCAGGGGGAGGAGGTCACGTGCCGTGGGCGGGTAAGGGCACAGCAGTGGAGGTCGCATGGTACGTGGGGGGAGGGCAGCTTCTGGCAGACCCTGTGCCACCCCACACATTCCTATGCCCTGCCAGATCCTGATCATGGATGTCATCGAGGTGGTGCCTGAGCCTGGCCAGCCTTTGACCAAGAACAAGTTCAAGGTCCTTTATGAGAAGGAGCAGAAGGGGCCTGTGACTGCCCTGTGCCACTGCAACGGCCACCTGGTGTCAGCCATCGGCCAGAAGGTGTACCATCCCGTTCCCTGTGCCCTGCCACTGGCATCTGCCCTGGCTCACCCCCTCCTGCCTCCTAGATCTTCCTATGGAGCCTGCGGGCCAGTGAGCTGACAGGTATGGCCTTCATCGACACACAGCTCTACATCCATCAGATGATTAGCGTTAAGAACTTCATCCTGGCTGCAGACGTCATGAAGAGCATCTCACTACTGCGCTACCAGGAGGAGAGCAAGACACTGAGTCTTGTGTCCAGGGTACCTGCAGACCTGGGCGCCTGTGTCTGGGTGGGCTCTGGTCCAAAGCCAGTCCTGACACCCTGCCCCTCCTGGTCTCAGGATGCCAAGCCCCTGGAGGTGTACAGTGTGGACTTCATGGTGGACAATGCTCAGCTGGGCTTCCTGGGTGAGCATGCAGGGGCTTAGGGGAAGGCTGGGGCTTCGGGATGACTGAGGATGACTGGGCCTCTGCTCCCCAGTGTCTGACCGAGACCGTAACCTCATGGTGTACATGTACCTGCCAGAAGGTGAGTGGCTCCTCCACCCCACCTCTTCCTGGGAAGCGGGCTGGGCAGGCAGTGACCTGAGGTCCCTCTGGTCTAGCCAAGGAGAGTTTTGGGGGCATGCGCCTCCTGCGCAGGGCAGACTTCCACGTGGGTGCCCATGTGAACACGTTCTGGAGGACCCCATGCCGGGGCGCCACGGAGGGGCCCAGCAAGAAGTCTGTTGTGTGGGAGAATAAACACATCACGTGGTTTGGTGAGTGCCTGGGTGGCTGTGTAGGGGTGGGCCATGGAGGTCTGGCCTCATTCATATTGCATTGCCCCACCAGCCACCCTGGATGGCGGCATTGGGCTCCTGCTGCCCATGCAAGAGAAAACCTATCGGCGGCTGCTCATGCTGCAGAATGCACTGACCACCATGCTGCCCCACCATGCCGGCCTCAACCCCCGTGCCTTCCGGTGAGCTCTGTGCCTCCTTCCTGCCCAACACCCCCCGCCCCCCATGCCCGGTCTGCTCTAACCCTGCCACTTGCACACACCCCAGGATGCTGCATGTGGACAGGCGTGTCCTGCAGAATGCGGTGCGGAACGTGCTGGATGGGGAGCTGCTTAACCGCTACCTCTACCTCAGTACCATGGAGCGTGGAGAGC
The DNA here is from genome assembly GCA_963574575.1 of Galagoides demidoff. Lineage (NCBI taxonomy): Eukaryota > Metazoa > Chordata > Mammalia > Primates > Galagidae > Galagoides > Galagoides demidoff. Next base: position 46,454 of record CAUYQV010163016.1, on the reverse strand, counting down.
TGGCCAAGAAGATTGGCACCACGCCTGACATTGTGAGTGGCCCCAGCCCTGGTCCTGGCCCACCCCTGCTTATTTTGTCTGCCTGTAGCCTCACCTTTCCCCTCTTCCTGCAGATCCTGGATGACCTGCTGGAGACAGACCGCGTCACTGCCCACTTCTAGCCTTGTGGATGCTACTGCTGCCCCACGCACTACTTCCCACCCCTTTTGTACAAAAACACAAGGAAAAAGATTTAAGATGAGCATGTGGTCATTGTATGGCCACTTGGCCTGGTTGTGGTCACAGCCACAGTTTGTCTCCAGCTGCTGATTATAGTTGTTCTGCTCCCACCCCCCAACCCCTGGATCTTAGGGCATCTGTACCGCCATTTTTAGGCAGCTCAGTTGGGCCTGCAGCTGGATGAGCCCTGTTGGCCCTAGGCTGCTCCGTTGGTTGTCCTGGCCCCAGGTTCCCTAGGTCTCCAGGTATTGGTAGAGCTCCTCAGCCTGGGGCACAAAGCCCAGGTGGGCCAGCACACGGACCAGGAGGGCGGTGAGCCGCATGGCCAGGATCTCCAGCCTGGGGAGGGCAGGTGAGATCACAGATTGGTGGAGAGCAGGCCCTAGGCACTGCCCTGCTGGCTGTACTGGTCTACTCACCTCAGGGCCACTTCAAACTTGAGCACTTCCCAGATGACCTTGATGTGGCGCAGGAGGCTGGTGCCGTAGATGCCCTGATATGCTGCGCCCACCAGGCGGCTCCAGCCCCGGACTGCCCTGCACAGATCTGCAGGTTGGCCCCAGCCTGGCCCTGCCCTGCCTTGCCCTACCCTATACCTCCCTTCAGGTGCCCATCCAATCAGCAACCTCTTGGCCATGAGGAAGTAGCGGTCGACAGGGGTGCCCAGGGCTGTGTTGATGGCACGCACAGTGTTGATGTTACGAAGCACGAGCAGCATGGGCCGTGGCAGGGCCTTGAGCACGGCCATGATGGCTTCAAAGTGCTCTCGGGCCATGTCTTGCATGTAGGCTGCCTCTTTGTGGCTCAGCAGGTGGGAGTCCCACAGCTGCCCCAGGCGCACAGGCCGCTGCATGAGCATCTCAGAGAACAGCAAATAGTCTGGGGAGACCACCAGGCCTGAGCCAGGGCTCTGCCCCAAAAGCTGCTGCCCCACCACCACCAACACACCTGCTCACCCTGCACCCCAAGTGCAGCTGCATGCACCTTCATCGCAGCGTCATCCCTCAGGATGATGGCCCGCCAAAGCTGGCACAGGGCTGACCGGTCCCTGTGGACAGGGTGGATAGGCTCAGCCCAGCTATGATCCCAGAGCCCAAGGTAGACAGGTTCAGGCCCTGGGGGAGGCTTGTACCACCCCCCCACCCCGGCTCTTACTTCTCATCCAGGGACTGGTAGAGCCCATGGTCTAGCAGCACCAGCTCTGCCTTCCCATCTGGGCCTTTCCGCACCAGAACTAAGGATACAGCACATTAGTTCCTAACACCCCACCCTGAAACCCCTTCCCTGGAGGGTTTCCTACCATTGCCTGGGTGGGGGTCAGAGTGGATGAAACCCGTGTAAAATATTTGCTCTGCAAAAGCCTTGATCAGCTTCTCTGCTACCTGGGGAGAGAGGGAAGCATGCAGTGGATACAGACAGCACCCTGCCACCCCAACCCCGTGCACAGCACTCACGTCTTGGACTGCCAGCCCTTGGCTTGTGATGGCCTCAATGTCAGTGACCTTGCAACCCTCATAGAAGTCAGCTGTCAGCACGCGCTGGGAGAGAGGAAGAGGCTGTGCTCAGATGCCCACACCTCCCCCACCCGTGAGGGGCCTGGCCTAACGCACCTTGCTTGACTTGTCCCAGTGCACACGGGGGACCACGAGGTAGTGGAAGTGCCCTAGCTCCTGCGCACAGCGCTCAGAGTTATGGCCCTCGTTCTTGAAGTCCAGCTCCTGAGCTAGGGTGTCCTTCAGGTCCTGGGGGTCACACATGGGTGGTCAGGCCTAGGGTCAAGTGTGTGATGGGTGCAGCTGGCCCCTGCCTGCTGTGCCAACTGCACCTGGAGAACCCAGCTGAAGCCAAAGCTGGGATGCATGAGCTCAATAAGCCGCAGCAACAGCTCCAGTGTGTGGATGTCCCCATCGAAGCGATCCTGCAGATCGATGTACTGCACCTGCATGGGAGCCAGCAGCGAGAACCACAGCACTCTCCTCAGAGCCCGCCATAGCCCAAGGCAGGCCCCTATGTACCTTCACAGCCACCGCTGTGCCATCATGCAGTGTAGCACGGTGCACCTGTGCCAGGCTGGCAGCGGCCACTGGCCGGTAGTCAAACTTCTGGAAGAGCTCATGGGGCAGGGCCTGGAAGTCCTCCAGAAATAGCTCATCTACCTGCAGGGGCAAGTATGGGGCATTGTGGCTGCTGCAAGCCCCAGCCCACCCATGGCCCTGGGGCAGGGCTCACCTCCTGGAAGCCCCGCTTGAGGGCCTTGTCCTCCAACACACGCAGGGTCTTGATGTACTCAGGGGGTAGAAGGTGGTTGAAGGAGCATAGTCCTTGACCAAGCTTCACATAGAGACCCCCGTTGCAGATGGCCCCTGCCACCAGGGCGTCAGCTGCCCGCTGGTGACATGCAGACATCACCTCCAGGTACTCCGGGCTGTTCTGACCACAGGCATGGAGGGAAGGGATGGAGGACAGGTGACCACCTCTTAGTCCCACCCAGCCGTCCCCCTCCAATGTGCCCCCATCATGTGCCCAGGGTGTGGGTGCAGACCTCTTGCACCCCTCGTAGGACAATGTTTGTGCACCACCAGTAGTCCAGGGAGATCTGCACGCCGATCCTCAGAGACCTGTGGACAGAAGTGGCTTCAGCTCCGACTGGCAGGCTCCATGGGCTTGCATGTGGTTCCTTGGTTCTTGGAGCCCTTTGTGGTTTGGCCTCAGCCCTGCCAGCCCACCAGGCCTTCATGAGCACACAGGGAGCTGCTGAGCTCATGGGGTACCATCCAGTCCCTCTCCAGGGCTCACGGCCTGCAGGTTAGACCTTCAATCTGCACATGGGCAGCCTGTGTCCACATCACCCTCACCCCAACTGGGTATACACAGGCAATATGGAGAGATGGGGCAGGGCACTATGGGTGGAAAGAAACCCTACAAGAGCCAGGGCTCACACACAGCTATCTGCTAACATCAAGGCCAGGCACAGAGCTCATAGGAGTGTGCCTGAGGCCCAGGGACCTGAAGTCTGCAGGAAAAGGATCTGGTTAGGGTGGGAAGTGGGGTCACTCTGAGTGTGGCTCCCCAGGGGAGGTTTAGGCCAGGAGAACGCAGGCAGGGCAGGCATGGGGAGGGGCCCCTATCAATAGGGGGACTCCCTAGACTCCCAGACTTGCCTCAAGCATCTCTGGTGAAGCACCAGGCAGTGGCACACCCCTCAGAGCCTCACCCTCCCATCTGGGCAAACGGCCCGTCGCACCTGATGTCTAGCTCTGGCTGCTGGGTTGGCTATTCCCTGGGTGCTCTAGAGAGGTCCCCATGGCTCGACGCCTGTAGTTCAAGTGACTAGGGTGCCAGCCACATACATCAGAGGTGGTGGGTTCAAGCCCAGCCTGGGCCTGCCAAACAGCAATGACAACTACAGCCAAAAAGTAGCTGGGTGTTGTGGTGGGCTCCTATAGTCCCACCTAGTTGGGAGGCTGAGGCAGGAGAATCGCTTAAGCACAAAGAGTTTTAGGTTGCTGTGAGCTGTGACGCCATTGATGCCATGGCATTCTACTGAGGGCAACAACATGAGACTCTGTCTCAAAACAAAACAAAACAAAATAAAAGAGAGGCTCTCAGACCCAGGCCCCACAGAGCACCTTGAGTATGTGCCATGGAGTTGGGGGCCAGGGTTTCTAAGTGTACCCTGAGGCTTGAAGGCCACTCTGAGGTGAGGACAGATACTCACTGGGCAGAGCTGACCTCTCACCAGAGCACACTGGTCCACTCAAACTGCTCATAGAAAGGTGCAAGGAATGTTTTCAGTGATCAGTGAGGGGTAGCGGGTACATCACTCCTGCCTATGATGGGCTGAGCTGGACAATTCAACTGTGGGTGTTTGCCCAGGAAGGTGGGGGTGGCACTGCCTGTCCACTCCGCCTGTTTCAAGGAAGGGGGCGTCACAGCCACCCCTGTGCACACGCGCACACACACACCTGTATGCATGTGAGGATAAGACTGCAGACACATCCTGGGGGGCCAAGGGCACTTCTATAGCCCTGGGTCCCCAAAATCAATGCCCACTTGCACTAAGTCAACATGAATAAACTGTTTATCACCTAGAATGATGTCTAACAGTATAGCAAGAAGGTTTGACATACAGTCAAGAAAAGTTGGCTCAGGACTTGCAGCTCAAGGGCTAGGGTACCAGCCACATACACCGGAGCTGGCGGATTCAAATCCAGCCTGGGCCTGCCAAACAACAACTACAACCAAAAAATACCCAGGCGTTGTGGTGGGTGCCTATAGTCCCAGCTACTTGAGAGGCTGAGACAAGAGAATTGCTTAAGCCCAAGAGTTTGAGGTTGCTGTGAGCTGTGACTCCACAGCATTCTACGAGTAACAGCGTGAAACTGGCTCAAAAAAAAAGGCAAGTCGTTGAGCTGGGCCCATCAGGGAGGAGGGCTGTCTAGGGCTGGGCTAGAAGCTGGGAGGCTTGGCTAGGGGTGAGGCGTGGCATTTCTGGGGTGTTGATGGTTCTAAGCCTGGTTAAGCTGTGGCCTCACACTGCAAACTCCCTGTGGCAATTTGTCTTCTGACGGGTACCAGCTCCAAACCGCCTGCCTCTCAGAACATGAGAGCCTCTGACTCAGGCTGAATGACGTAAGTGCTCTCTGTGCTCAGCTCTTGTTTTTGTGTGGACATACCCAGGACAGAAAGTTTGGTCTGTTGCTGGGGCTTAGCTTCTCTCACCTTCCCAAGTCCCTAGCATCTAATGTGTTTCTCATCCTTAGAATAATCCAGGATGGCTACTCTGATCTTTGTCTATAAGGAAAATGGAGAACCAGCCACTCAACGAGTGGCTCCCAAAGATGGGCTGAAGTTGAGTTCTAGACCTTCAGTCAAAGGGAGATTCCAGGTGTCAACACCACACATTGGCAAAATGTGTGATGCTCCACCAGCCTTAAAGTATTAACAGGCTCGGCGCCTGTGGCTCAATAGGCTAAGGCGCCAGCCACGTACACCTAAGGTGGCGGGTTCGAATCCCCAGCCCGGGCCCGCCAAACAACAATGATGGCTGCAACCAAAAAATGGCTGGGCGTTGTGGTGGGCACCTGTGGTCCCAGCTACTTGGGAGGCTGAGGCAGGAGACTCGCTTGAGCCCAGGAGTTGGAGGTTGCTATGAGCTATGATGCCATGGCACTCTACCCAGGGGGATAGCTTGAGGCTCTGTCTCAAAAAAAAAAAAAGAAAAACAAAAGGGAACTTAATGGAAGGATCCTGGGCATTTCATAAAACCCAACTCTTCTAAGCGAAACTTCCCAAAGGTGTTGCCTTTCTGTCCCCTCCCCTTCTTGCCTCAGCCTGGACCACTGGGTCTTCTCGCCCTATACTGGCTCTTCCTTGATTGCTCCAACCCTCCACATCACCAGATTGCATCTTTGCCCCTGGAGTGCAGTTCACACTCCCTCCCTGAGGCACTCTTGATTTGGGTTCCATGCTGTCCTGCTGTCCCCTGCTGTCCTGAGCTGCATCTTCTCTGTGTCCTTTTGGTGCTTCATCCTGTGCTACCTCTTGACATAGGATGCCCTGGGGCTGAGCCTTGGGCTCCTCGCTCTTTTGTCCCCACACAGTTCATAGCCTCAGTGACCATTGCACTCTGTGAGCTCCCAAATGGACCTTCCACTGGGCTCAGAAGGTGATATAACTCACACATAGCAGGGCTCTTGTTCTCCCAAACTATCCTTCTCTCAGACTTTTCCATCTCAGTGAATATGACCCACCAACCTGCATTCAAGGAAAAGAAAAAAGGGGATCAAGTGTCCAAAAAAAAAGAAACAAAAACAAGTGCACACTCACTTGGGGGCCAAACTTCAATCAGCCACAGTGCAGCTCCAGCTCCACCCCACTGCTGCCAAAATTTTACTCAGGGCTGAATCCTGGATTTCCTCACTCCAGTTCCAACTGATTTAGGTATAACATCAGGGTTGGTTTTCGGTTTGGGTTCTATGAACATGTGTGTGTGAATGCATATACAGCAGAAACTCTGTAAGTTGACTGCCGAGGGACTATAACAACTGGTCAACATACAGAGGTGGTCAACACAAGGAACCAGGCCTACTGTACTGACATGTATATGGTCTGCAAAAATTAGGTCAACCTAAGGAGGTGGTCAGTGGAGAGGTGGGGAAGTGGTCAACTGTGGAGGTTCTACGTATATCAAATGAAGTCCAGAGAGACTATATTGGTGCCTGATGCCCTCATGTCATAGAAGATGGTCCCTCAGAGTTCTAGATTAGGCTGAATGGGACTCTTAAAATAAGAGTGTTTATTTCATAAAAAGTTGTAAAAACCACACCTGGCCAAGTATCAGGAGGAGTCTCTGATTTCAGTTCTGTCCACAAGCCCTGATGACTTGTCTTCTTGTTAGGGAGGTTTTGCTTGCACTAACAAACCATATTTATGAATGGGATGGAGAGAGAGAAGGCGAGAAGGTTTGTCTTATATAACTGGGCAGGAGTTTAAAGAGTAAAAAGCAGGAGACTGGAGAACACAGGTAAGCTGATGGTGGAGAGCAACTGCTTGCTGTTGGGTTAAAGGAGAGAAGACAGTGTGGTGAACGGTTTGTCACCTGGGGAGGGAGAAGACCTGTACAAGGGGAGAGAGAATGGATTAGACCAGCCTGTGCCATACTTACCCTGATGGTGAAGCATCCGAAACTCACAGTGCTCTAGAGGGAGCAAAATTTGCTCTACCCAAAACGAGGAAATATTCATATCTGTTTTGCCAACTAGAAGTGATTCTATGTGTTGAAAGTGAGGAGCTATAATGAATGCACAGTCTCCTTCCACAGCCAGAAAAACCAACAAGTTGCCAATACATGTGGAATCAGCCTCTCTTGGGTTTTTTACATTTATATTCATTTGCCACTTTATTCCTCTGTGAGCATTTGCTAACAAACAAAGCTCTACATTTGAAAACGGCTGGATTAAATAGCCTCCATTGTCAGATACATGTGGTTTACCCCAGGGGCCCAAAGAATTGGGTTGCTGCCTGGCGTTTATTCTTAGCAAACTGTTATAGTCTTTCTCTGGTTCCCCATCTTGGCAGCATCTTCAGTTGGTCCCTCTCTGGCTCCATTATTATTTCCTTTATATGCACAGAGAGGCTGACTTGCCCAGGGCACACCTCACTTACCAGCTGGAAGAATGCTCTGTGCCTCAATCTGCTCATCTGTAAAATGGGATAAGGAGTGGCTACCTCACACGGATTTAATGAATTAATTCACAGAAGGCACCAAGAACCTTTCCTGGCACATCGTAAACTCTCAATGAGCATTAGCTGCTATTATTATAATTATTACACAGGATGGTAACTTTATGAACCCTGTTTTTTTTTTCTTTCAGTATTCTGTGGGTAGAGGAGAGCAGGATAGACCTGGGTTCAAATTCTCCCTATGCCACTTGCTGGTTGTATGTCGTTGAGAAAGTCTTTTAGCCACCTGGAGCTGTACTTCCTCATCTTTGTATGTTTGTAGTATTATAGGGTTGTTCAGAATAAATGAGATTATGAGCTCCAAACGGTCAGCACAGCGTCTGGCCCACAGTCAGGGCCGTGCGTGTGTTAGCACGGTGGCTCTTTCTCCTTCTCCATCCTCACCCCATTTCTTCTTGGCTTTAACCACAACTGTGGTCTTCCTAAGTATTCCTGCACCCTTTCCTTGGTAAAGAAGGACCTGAACAAAGTTGGGAAGTGGACGAAGGTTTATCTCTGCTCCCTTTTTGCACACTTAGGTTTCATCCCCCAGCCTGTCCTCACCCCCAGCTATGGCCACCTACCTTTTCACATTTCCTCCCTCTCCTGAGCCCGTAATACTTCTGCTGCTCACTAGCCACTGTCACTGCTGTCACAGACTCATTTACTGACTAAATGACCTTCTCGGGATCTTATATCTTGAAAAATAGGTGAGGACAGAGGAAGTGAGCAGCCATTACCTACGGAGAATGAATCATGAACAATGGAAATTCAGGAAATTTTTGTACAAGACGTCTTCCCTGGAAACCAGGGAAACCTCAGATTATAACACAGGTGAAACAGCATACTTGGGTGTCTAGAAAACAGTGGGAAATGATTGCCTATGAACATGATATAGGTGGAAATGATTGCCTATGAACATGATGTAGGAAAGAACGTCTTTGTGAGTTAGGCCAAATTCAGATGGGCTTTGGGATCAGGCCATAGGAACTGTGATCACAAGAATGTAGGCAAATAAATGGCTTAGCCTTCCTGAGCTGTAGGAAATGTGAATAGGTATGATTATGACACACGGTGATTATGATTATGAAATTAATAATCAGGTGAAAATGCCTGTATAGTACCTGAAATAACCGACCACTCAATAATTGCCTCTCTTGTTCCCTCTCTTCCTTCCTTTCTTCTTCTCATTCTCCAGGCTGAAATTTATGGAGAGTTGACAAATTAGGTTATTTGTTTTATGCTGTTGTTGAGTTGAGTTATATATTCTGGATACTAACCCTTAATCAGATATGTGAGTTGCAAATATTTTTCTTCCATTTTATAGCTTGCCTTTTTTCTTTCTGGTGATTATATCCTTTGATGTACAGAGTTTTAAATTTTGATGTATTCCAATTTATCTATTTTATCTTTTGTTTCCTGGGCTTTTAGTATCATATCCAAGAAGTTTTTGAGAAATCCAATGTGATGAAACTTTTCCCCTATTTTTATAGTTTTACCTTTTTATATTTAGGTCTTTGATCTTTCTTGAATTAATTTTTTTTTTATTTGAGACAGAATCTCATCATGTTGCCCTTGGTAGAGTGCCGTGGCTTCACAGCTCATAGCAACCTCAAACTCCTGGGCTTAAGTGATTCTCTTGCCTCAGCCTCCCAAGTAGCTGGAACTACAGGCACCCACCACAACACCCAGCTAGTTTTTGGTTGTAGTTGTCATTACTGTTTGGCAAGCCCAGACCGGGTTCAAACCTGCCACCTCCCATGTATGTGGCTGGTACCCTAGCCGCTGAGCTACAAGTGCTGAGCCTCTTCAATTAATTCTTTATGATATTGAGTCTTTCTAACAACAGGCTGTGGATTCTCATTTACTTTTGCCTTCTCTGGTGTCCCTCAAAAGTTTTCTTTATAAAAATCTTGCAAAAGTTTTGAAATTTTATTATTTTTGTTGCTTTTCTCCCAAATGTAATTTTTGTTTTTTATTTGTTTAGTTGGTTAATATTAATTTCTACATTTATTTGTACTCACCCACTACACCTAATTCTATTCTTTGTTATATCCATTTTTCAGTTGATTATCTTAGGTTTCTATAAACATTGTAAGGTTGAAAAATTATGAATTGTGCTAATTTTATAATTAGCAAAGGTATATAATTCACAGCAAGATTTAATATGACTTTCTGAGACATATGACATTTAAAGTCTCAGAAAGAAACTCACCCACACACCTATCCTGAAATTACTCAAAATACTCCAACTAAGCAAGAAATGAATCAAAATAAAGGATTCATAAATAGGAACAATAGGGCACAAAACCCAGCAAAGCAGTGAGCAGTGACATAAATCAAACCTAAACCTACTGTCCAAAATTACTGCTGGTATCATAGTTATTACATTTTAATGTAAATGTAAAAATTAATTATTTAAAGAGCTGTGATACAGTGTAAAACTATTTAATAAAAATATGAATCTGTACTGGAAAAAAGTAATTTTGCATCGAGAGGGACTAAAATTACAGATTCAGAAGTAATAATAAAAATTATATGAAAATTCTTGATCCTTGCTAATTTTAAAATCTGGGTTAAAATGAATGATATTGTCAGAAAATCTGAATTTAGAAAGTTGACACGTGAATTTGAATACCTGCATAGGCCCATAACTCCGTAAGAAATTTTAAAAGTGATTTCAAAAATAGCCTTAAGCAGAGGAGCTTAGCATGATTCTCATCTAGGCAAGAGGATGCCATGACTGTCTTGGACTTCCACGTTCAGAGTCTCCTAGATTTGGCATTTTCAAATCTGGGTATGTTTCTTCTCTGCTGAGAGCCTCCATTTTCCTATCTTTAGAATGGGAGAGTTCCACCAGATGGTCCCTAAGGTGCCTTTCTAGTCTCAGAGTCAAGTGTGTGCACATGCGTGTACCTGTAAGATAGATCACATTACTCTCCAAGCCACACTGTGCACCAGAATCAGCCGAGGAGTGCTTTATTTCTTGACTCAAAGGCATCTGGAGTTGGGCAGCAGAAATGTGTGTGTTAAGAAAGCACCCTGGTAGCTAACACAGAGCATTTATTGAATGCTTATTATGTGCCGGGAATTATTCTGAATATTTCTCATATATTCACTCAACCTTGAACTCTTGCAGACCCCAAACACACACCGAGTGTGCCCTGTCCTTTTAGGTGACACCAACATGGAGTTGCACACAAATGCCAACTGGGCAGAGACTTCTCCTGGTAACATTTGGTCATGAGGAGGTCATGTAGCTGTTATAGAATATATTACCTTAACCTTTATCTGGACTGACTTTAATATGAAAACATGGTTCAAACATTATCAGAGAGAACCCTCAGATCTCCCAAAGCCCCAGATCCTCAGCTCCAATTTAGGAATTTAGGTTAGGGGATTTCGAGGCAGCCAGCCCTGCCCTTGTCCTCTGTGGCTACATAAGAAACAGCAACTTCAACGAAGTTTACACCAGGCAGTGAGGCACGGGATGGCTGCATGGAAATACTGAGAAGGTATATGAGGTATGCAAACACATAAAGGGTCTCAGAGCTACGGCTACCCTTCTCACAGCTTCCCCTAATTAACAGCACACATTAACGTGGTGCAGTTATCAAAACCAGGAAATAATCACTGCCACAATACTGTTAACTCCAGTACTGACCTCATTTGAATTTTAGCATTTTTCTCCCCTAATCTTCCATTTCTGTTCTAGAATCTGGTCCAGGATCTCACACTGCATTTAGCTTTTGTGTCTCCTTTATCTCCTCCAATGACAGTTCCTCAGTCTTTCCTTATCTTTTATGACCTTGATACTTTTGCGAGTATCTGCCCTTTGTTTTATAAACTGTCCCATCAATTAGGTTGTTTTATTTTGTTTGAGATAGGGTCTTGCTTTGTTTCCCAGGCATGAGGGCAATGGAGTGCTCATAGCTCAGTGCAACTTCCAACTCCTGGGCTCAATCCATCCTCCTGCCTCAGCCTCCAGCGGGGGATATAGGTGCACACTCCCACGCCCAGCTCCCTTTTTTTCTATTTTTTGTACAGATGGAGGTCTCACTTAGTTGCTAAGGTGAATTCCTGGCCTCAAGTAGTCCTCCCACCTCAGCCTACCAAAGTGCAGTTGTGAGCCACCGTGCCCGGTTCATTTAGCTTTGAATGACGTTTCCTCATGATTGGGTTACAGTCCTTCATTTTTAGCAAGAACTACCCAGGAGTGATGTTGTGCCCTTCCCTTCCCAGGGCCCCATGGCAGGGACATGTGACACTGATAGACACACCCATTGCTGGTGATGTCCGCCTTGAGCAGGTGGGGTCTGCTGGGTTTCTCCACTGTGGAATTATTTTCCCTTTTGGAAGTAGTAATATTTGCGGAAAGTACTGTCTGCACTCATATCCTGTTTCTCCTCAGATTTTCACCAACAGATTTTAGCATCCATTGGTAGCTCTTGCCTGCAACAGTTATTATTGTGGTGTCTGCCTAGGGGTAAATTTTGTATTTCTCTGATTCTGCCCATATTTATTAATTGGAACTCATTCATCTTTTCTCCTCCATTTATGTTTTTATTGAGTTTTCTATAATGTTCAATTACCTGTAAATATCTGTAGACTCATGAGTGTTCATTTTATTCTGTGAATTATAATCCAGTGGTTGCTTGCTTTCTTGTTTGAATTGTCCCAGCTGTGGCCATAGGAAACCCCTCTATCCTATGTCCTTTCAACATGCCTCATCTTTTTTGTAGTGTTGACTTATTTTTTGCCACTGCAAGAAGTGCCAGTTTTATCATGTGTATTTCCTGCCCCGTCCTAGAACCAGCAATTTCTTTAAGTAGCCCTGATTCCTTTTATTGGAAAATGGTATTTAGAAACCAAGATCTGGGCACTAAACTGTGATTGTTGCTGCAGGACATAGGTGTTTCTGCAGACAGATCTAAAAAATATAGGTGTGTATATTGATCCAAGTATGTACACACACACATACACACGCACACATCTTTTTAAAAGTTTCTATGTATGTCTATCTATGTAGACATGGAAAACCATGAATTCATCCTAATTCCTCTAGTTCAATACCATGGGGTCCATCCCAGCCTGCTCCCTTCCTGCTTTCTTCAACACGGAGAGACTGGCTCTAGTTTTCTATATTTACTTATTTGTTCACATATATGTTTTAGTATACATATAAAGAATGCTCAGAATTTTCAACCCATATCCCTATGAGAAACAGATTTGATTACTAGAAAACAGTATTTCTATCCAAAATAGTTATTTTTGTCTTTAGTCTTACAGTATCTGGTCAAAATGCTGTTTTCAAAAGTTACTTGGGTCAGTTTTTCCTTTCCATGTCCCCTTCCATGTGGTTATGTTAATCATTTATAATAGTTAATTTGTTTCCCACTTTTGGTCCTCTGCCCCCATATCCTGGTTGACTGAAATGATTTATCTAATTCTGGGTGTGTAAAATACTGCTGTGGTTCTCAGAGCCCATGCTGTGCATACAGAGGTCCTCGGGGAAGGGTCACTCCTTCCCGGTCCCTGCTTTATTCCTCAATCCTGTCTACCCTTTTTCCACCCCCACCTCCCGTGGTAACCAACCTCTAGAGTTTCTAGTGTATCCTTCTTGTATTGGAAATGAGAATTTCTGTACTTAGATCACCATGGAGATTCTATCCTAAGCAGTCACAGGAGGGGAGTGGAGCAGAGAGGGGAGGGTGGAACCTCCAAGGACAGGAAAGAAGGAGTGACCTAGAATGGAAGCTTTCAGGGTCAGCCCACATCCGCCTACCTTGGTGATTCTCTTTATTCTCGCCTGTGGGACCAGGGCTTCCAAGCATAAAGCTGGAAGATTCCAAAACACCAAGAAAGCAGTGGAGGGTCCCAGCCAGAGCCTGCATGCCCATCCCTCTCCCCATGAAAGACCCCTCATTCCACCCTTCATCACAGTATGAAAAGGACCCTAAGAAAAGCAGCCTTCCTTCCTGCCCCACAGGGCTTGAGGGGTTGCCTTGGGAAGCCAGGCCTGGGCAGACACCACGCCTCTGACCAGTCTGAGCCTTAGGGTGGATGACCCTGCCTGCATCACGGTCACAGGAGCATGTGGAGAGGAGGGAGCAGGGCTGCCTCCCTCTGTGCCCTTTTGGATCACACTGACCCATCCCCAACTGTAGGCCTCTCTGTCCTGTGCGAAGGCCTGGTAAGGACTATGAGTCCTCTTCACTGGCTCAGAAGAGGAACTTGGAGGTGGGGGCAGGCACTGTTGTTGGTTGTTTCAACACTACCCCACATTGGTGGGGGGGGGCGGCATTCCCGGCAGCAGCTGGAATTTCACAACGAGAGCTCCTCTTAATGAGATGGGGAAGGGGGTGCTTTGCTTGCTAAACTTTTGAAAAAAGGCATCATCCTGGGGAGAAGGGGTGTCATTGTCTTCCCCTGGCACCTCTGCCCTAAAGCCATGGGGTTCTGCTGACAAGTCACAAGAAACGGAGACTGACTCACCAGATGGAAACGAGCATGCCCAGGGTCAGGCGCGCACTGCTGTGTGCTGGGTAACCCCAGGACAACGTGGCTCAGGGTCCCTGGCTGGGCTCCATCTCCCTGTCCTCTGGGCTCCCAGGGCCCAGTGCCTCAGGTGAGTCCTGCCTCTAAGAAGAGCTCTAGATGACTTCATGGTGCCAGTGAGGCTGGCCCACCAGAACTCTGCCCAGTGCCTTGAGGGTATCGCCCTTCCATGGAGGAGTAGTCCCAGGACACTGTGTTCTAACCCCTTCCAGGATAGGGCTGAGGATGTGGCCTGCATCTTGTGTTGCATCCATTATTATAGTGGGGTGACCCAGCCCGCCTATGGCACAACCAGCTTGGCCATTGCACACCCTGGGCAGACAGGTGTTTTAAAACCCAGGTCACTCAGTTAGCTTCTGCTTCAGGCTGGAAATGCCTGGGTCTTGTGAACCACCCAGTCGTCACCAGCACAGCCCCCGGAAGTGCAGTGCAGTGTCCCCTCTCCAACATACACTCCTGTGAGCCCCCATCCTCTCTCTGGAGGACACAGGTGTGTGCTGGGCAGCCAGCATGGGCTGACATGGTGGTGCTCAGGATCCCTAGCACCTGGGAGTCCAGATCTCTTAGAGCAAAATCTTGTTAATTGAGATTAATGTTACTGGTTTTATTTTTCTTCTAGTAACTGCCTCTGGCTATGCTGAGGGGCGGTATATACAGCAGTTAGAAACCCAGACTCCCTGCATTCCTATCCTGGTTTTGCCACCTCCTAGCTGTGTGACCTCAGGCAAGTTGTTTAACCTGTCTGTGGCACAAATTTCCCATCTCTTCATCCTAACCCCCTACAGCTTCCCACAAAGGTATTCTGGCCTTCATTCAGCCTCTCACTGCTAAGTTCCCCTCACCCTGCTTGTGGCCCTTCAGGGAAGTATCACCAAAACAGCTCAAGCCCGGTTTCGATCCACCTAGGATCCAGCCCCCATCCTGACAGGAGGAATGAGGGGAGAGAGCTTTCCAGAAAGAGCAGGCCCCTCATTCCCTCTGGTGCCCTTCTATATAATGAAGGACTTGTGGGGGACCTCTGAGTTCCCTTCAAGAACCTATCTTGGGGTTAATGGGGGAGAAATCAACCTCTGAGGACAGGTGCACATCTTTAACTTGGCCAACTGTGAGCCGTCAAGCTGCCCCTCCTGCCCCTTCTCTCAGCGCTGCCATGGCTCACCGGTAGCACAGGAGCAGCTGAGCAAGTTTGCTGGCTGAGGAGATAGTGAACTGAGGAGCGCTGTGGGAGCACCCTCACCCAGTTATCCCAGTCTGTGTAGGGAGCCTCTGAAAGCACCTCTGCCTTTGGCTTTGGAGAGAGAAAGAGCCTTCCAGAATGGTGGAGACCTCTTTCCTCTTCCCAATTTGATAATGGTGGGCTGAGTAGGTCACCGTGCCAGTTCTGGACTGATACCTCCCTGTAAGCCCACCAAGGTGGTTGCAGACCCCATCCCTGACAGCTCACTGTGGACCCTAGAACTTTAGAATGAGGCATATTTGGCACCTTTTATCCTTACAGTTGGGTCTCAGCCATATTTGGGGAATATAGGAGAAGTCCTACTTGATACACTTTCTGCTTATACTAGTGTTAATTCTTCTCAGCTCTGTCCCCACCCCTGACTGTCTTGAATAAGGCAGTCTTATCTGGTTGGGGGGCCTCTCTGCAGAAGGGACATTGAAGCTGGATGAGGAAGCCAGGAGGAATGAGGGGAGAGAGCATTCCAGAAAGAGCAGGCCCCTCATTCCCTCTGGTGCCCTTCTATATAATGAAGGACTTGTGGGGGAACCTCTGAGCTCCCTTCAAGAACCTATCTTGGGGTTAATGGGGGAGAAATCAGCCTCTGAGGATCAAGGCGGCTTCATGACATCTGGGCCAGCCACACTCATCCATTTGAAGCTCCCCTAGCAGGGACTGACAGACCTGAGCTTGAACAGAACCAAGCTGGAGAGTGACCTGTGTCTGAGCTGTCACTGAGGTGGGAGAAGGGCCTAGTAGCTGGACACCTGCCCATTCTGGCCCGAGGTTGGTGGACTCACTCCCTGGGCTACCTGTGCAGGAATAGCAAACAGAAGAACCAAAGTCCATTGTGAATGTTCCATGGACGGGCCTGAGGATGTCTTTGGATAACCAGGTGCCACTAATGGAAACATTCAAGTCTCTGTCCTGAATTACAAATAAGAGCTTTTCTGAACTTACCCGGCTGCCTCAACAGTCAGAGGGCATGGGACCCAGAAGGTCAGTCTGTGTCCCAGGCCAGGCCGGCACACTGGCCCTGTGTTCTAGGTCCTTGCCAAGCTAATTTTTGCACCCAGACCATGGCATCTGCTGCCTGCTCTTTCTGGAATGCTCTCTCCCCTCATTCCTCCTGGCTTCCTCATCCAGCTTCAATGTCCCTTCTGTAGAGAGGCCCCCCAACCGGATAAGAGTGGAGGGGTCTCTATGTACCATCTTTTCTTCATAGCAGTGTCTTGCCTTCTGGGATTACCTCTTTCTTTGTCTATTAAATCACTCGGTGTCTCTATCTCCCATCAAAGAGCATGCCTACTTGTTCACTGCTGTCCCTTACTGCCTGGCACATGGTGGAGTGGAGGCACACATGTGGCCTCCTGTGTGCCTGCCACTGCCACTACCCTGCTTCACAATGTATGACCCACCCGGGACATCAGTGAAGGGATACTGGGAAGTTTGCAAAGGGCTTAGTTTTCACTTGGCAGATGGTTCCTCCCAGGCTGGGGAAACAGGAGGATTTGCCTATGTGGGGCCTCTGTGAGCTGAGTGCTCTAGCCAGGCGGCCAGACCGGGTCAGGATTTCTCATCTCTTTGCATGTCGTTTGCATGGCTCAGCTCTGAGCTCTCTGCTTCCTTTTCTGGTTTCCTGGTTCATCCACTGAGCTGGACCACCGCTTCCCCTGTGACCTGGCCTGTCCAGCCAGTGAAGAGGTCTACCCAGAAGGGATGAATGCAGTGACATGCCCAAGGGCCGCATGGCACAGCTGGCAGCATGGCAGCACCTGCACTGGAAGCTCTCTCAGGGCCTTGACTATGGCATTTCATCTTCCCCACATGCCGTCATCATTGTCCCTGCTTTACAGATAAATAAACAGAGGCTTGGAAAAGCTGAAGAATTTGCCCAAAGTCACACGGCTAGCAGATATCAGAGTCCATACTGGAGTCCAAGTCTGTTGGACACTAGAGTCAGGCCTAATCGCCGTGCCCAACTGCCTCTTGTGGCTTCCCAGGGGTCCTGGGGAGCCCTCACATGGAACTGAGGAGCTGGGCTGGTCTTGCTGGAAGCTCTTAAGTCCCTGTCTGGTGCTAAACCCCCTTCTCAGGCCCCTTCCCTGGTGACTTTCCAGCTAAGCCAAGCACCTTCTGTCTTTCCTCAGTAGGATACGGAAGGGAGCCAGGCCAGGTCTTTGGATAACTGGTAGCATTGTCACACCTCAGAGAAGGGGAAGGAAAATGGCAAAAGTGGGGGCTGAGGCAGAAAAGGAACAGGTGCCTGTGACCCGGGCACCCAGGCAGTGGATGTGACAAGGTGGGGGGGGGGACGTGTGAGGACAGCCAGGGCCTGTGACCTGGGCACCCGGGCAGTGGATGTGACGAGGTGGGGTGGGGAGACATGTGAGGACAGCCGGGGCCTGTGACCCAGGCACCCGGGCAGTGGATGTGACGAGGTGGGGTGGGGAGACATGTGAGGACAGCCGGGGCCTGTGACCTGGACACCCGGGCAGTGGATGTGACAAGGTGGGGTGGGGAGACGTGTGAGGACAGCCATCCTCAGCACACTGTGGGAGATTCTGGGCCTTTTCCTCAGAAACAGGCTCCCTGCTCTATCCCCCTGGGGTCCTCCTGCCCAACTCTGTGAGGTGTGGCCACTCCCTGGGCTCTTGGCGACCCTCCCCTCTGCCCAGAGGAGTAGGCAGCTTCTCTGTTCCCATCACTGACCACTGACTTTCTACACCTTGGCCCAGTTCTCCCGTAGGGGTGCCCTGTCTTGCTGCTCAGATGGGTCTGCAGGAGTTCCTGCCCAGGAGGCAGCTGTAGCCCCTGGCGCCGCGTACCTGGCGTGGCCAGGCTCATGGCACTGGGCTGTGCGTGCCTGCACTTTTGCCACTGCCCAGCCTGGCCCTTGCTGGAAAAGGAGCACAGTAGGCTGCTCAGCATCAGTCCCCCCTGCAGGCAATGACTCAGGATGCAGCCTGGGGCCACGACGTGCACGGAGGACCGAATCCAGCATGCCTTGGAGCGCTGTCTGCACGGACTCAGCCTGGGCCGCCGCTCTACCTCCTGGTCAGGTAGGTCTGAGGAGGCTGGAGAGAGTCCTGAGGGCCCACGGAGACCTCTGGGGCTGTGGTGGGTGCTGAACCAAGCATGGAAGCTGGAAGGTGCAAGTCCCCGGGCCTTGCCTGGGAGGTGCCTGGCACAGCACATGACATCAGTCCTCAGTGGGTAGCGCTTTCCCCTGTGACATTGTCCTCATTCCACTCAGGGCTGCATCTGGCTTCTTGAAGAAAGTATCAAACCTGCTTAGAAATACTATAGAGCTGCTGGTGCTGAAAGAACAGCTGGGAATTCGTGGGCAACTCCCCCCCAGAATTCTCATGTTTACTTATTTCTAGCTCCCTCCCCAGCCCTGACCTTCTCTTCCCTGAAAAATAGGAGAGAATCTCAGCAGAGCTTCAGAGAGCAGGAGGCCTCTATGTCCTCCACTCCCCAGGACTGAGAGGCACAGGCCTGGGCAGTTGCGTCTCTGAAGGCCTAGTTGCCATAATTGCTCATGCTTGTAAAGCTCTCTCACATGCCACATTGCACTTGCTCCCTTAACTGCTCCATGAGATGGACACCCACTGGGCCTCCAACATGCCGGGTTCCTCCCTACAGTGGGACCTTCACACCTGCTGCCTGAAATTCTTCTCTGGGAGCTGCACACAGCTGGCTCCTTCTCATCCAGGTTTTAGATCAAATGTCACCTCCTCAGAGAGGCTTTCCCTGGCCTTTGGACTTAGATCTGGATTAAAACTAGTTCTGATCAGCTGTGCAACCTTGTGAAATCCACTTATCCTCCCGTGACCCTACTTTCCCTGTCTACAAAATGGGAATAATAACAGGAACCACCTTCCTGAAGGGAGACTGGGAGCCTCCATGGAGATAATGTATGCAGAGGTCTAGCACCATATTGGCACATAGTAGGTGGCCAATAAACAGAAGTTTTCCTTCTTGCCTCTTACCCAGATCTTGATGGAGCCTAAGCTCACAGAGCTGGGAACCAGGGGCATCATTGGGTAAAATAATACAAAAATTTCTGAGTTTTGCTAATTTTACCAAACCTATGACCATGTGCACACACACTGTTAGGATCCTGCAGGGCTTTGGAGGGAGTCTACGCATGTGATGAGGCCTGCAGTTTGAGCTCCATGAAGTTCAAGGTCAACCTACTTCCACCCCTGCTGCAGTCACTTCCCACTCCACATACACACAGCAACCCCCCACCCCGTGACTACCCCTTTAATTTTTAGGGGTTTACCCTTGCTGACTTTGGGGAAACAGACTGACAAAATAAGAAAGTCTGGGGAAGTTACTGAGTGACAAAGTGTTCATTGTAGTTTTTAAAATACAAATGGTTTAGTTTCCCCTTCCTGACTTCATTGCCAGGCAGTCCTGGGAAGCCCCATGGCTGTCCCAGACTCAGTCCTGTGTCTTGGGGTGGAGCTTACTGTGGTGACTCTCTTTATTTCTCATCAATTCATCAGTTTCTGCCTCTGTTCTAACTTCCCTGCATCTGATAGGTACAAGTGCCCAGGGTAGGAAACCATGCCAGGGGAGGTTTGGGAGAACTGTGCCCTCCAGGGTTGCAGGCAGTAGTCATGGCAAGTTCACTGGCCTCACCCCAGCCTGAATCTCCAGTCCCTCTGTCTCTCATCTATGCAGGGTAGGAAACTTGTTATTATGTTTTGATGGGATGTGGTCGTGTTGAGTGTTGCTCTGGCATTTGGAGAAATGCTCCAGCATTTTCTCTTAGACTCCCTTAGTTTAGAAAGGAATATTCCAGTGCAATCCCACATTGGAAGGTTCCAGCATAGACCTCCCCTGACCTTCTGTATGGCCACTGCCTGACTATGGCCAGAAAAGCCCAGAACTGACCATCCACCTCTCTCCCTTTTCAGCCGGAATGTGTCTAAACTGCTGGACCCTGCAGGAGCTGGTCAGCAGGGACCCAGGCCACTTCCTCATCCTCCTTGAGCAGATCCTGCAGAAAACCCGGGAGGTGAGGCAAGCCAGGACCTGAAGGGCAGAGTCAAGAAATGGGTCCCAGGGAAGCCTGGGGGGAAAGGCCCTGAGAACCCATGAGTTTTGTGTCTCAGCAGTGCCTGTGCACTGAGCCTTCTAGAAGGGACGTGTGCCCATCAGTAAGAACACACAACTCATGTGCCAGGGTCCTGTGTTTAAGCTGTGTTGTAAGTCAAGGCATTGACTAGAAAGGAAGAGAACACTTTGCTGAATTCCTTTCTCAAAATGATCCATAAAAACAAAGACAGGAAAAAGAAAACTGATGGGAAAGGTGAACTGAAGCCTCCTCTGACAGTTCCATCATTGGGCTTTTCTGACAAAGGAGAGGAATGTGTTTAATGCCTCTCTGAGCTTGGGCTCCAGAATAGCTGTGAGTCCCAAAAGAAGATTCAGGCTCTTGCATAGAGAATTATCTTTTAAGTTTTTTTAAAAAATTATTTGTAAATACATCACTAAGTTGGAAAACGTGTCACTTGCTCCCTCAGTGATCCCTGTA
The DNA here is from genome assembly GCA_963574575.1 of Galagoides demidoff. Classification (NCBI taxonomy): domain Eukaryota; kingdom Metazoa; phylum Chordata; class Mammalia; order Primates; family Galagidae; genus Galagoides; species Galagoides demidoff. Next base: position 25,686 of record CAUYQV010163016.1, on the reverse strand, counting down.
AGAAGGAACTCTTAGTTTTTTATCAAGACACCCAAGATTCCAATCTTGGCACCACCATTCACCTGATGCTTTCACACCCTCACCCCAAGCAAACCAACTTAGAAGAGTCGAACTGCCTCTGGAGTGCTAAATACAAAGGCCTGACCACCACACAGCAATAGGGGAGGGTTTTGTAGAAAGATCCATGTCTCATATGTACAGGACAGAAAACTTGTCATCATATTTTGGTGGGACATAGTCGTGTTGAGTGTTGGTCCAGCATTTTCTCCTAGACTCTCTTACTTTAGAAAGGAACATTCCAGTTCAGAAGAGTCAAACTACCTCTGGACTACTTGATGTATAAGTAAACCCAAGTCTAAAAGCTTAGCCTTTATATTCATAGAGGCAGACACATCGTCTCTGCAGTATAAAATAGAGAATTCTGAATTTGTGCCTATTGAGGTCACCCAGCACAGAAGACATGGAGGGCTACCTCTGTGTCTCCAAACCTACAAGTTCCTGGATGGTCTGAGAAACCTTTAGCATGTTGACCGAAGCATTCGAAATTGTGTGCTGTGCACATACTGATAGGGGCTGCGGTAGGCTCCGTCAGTGAGACAGTTCACAAAAGAACAAATACAACTTTTAAACAAATATGAAAAAAAAAAGTTGCCTCAGTAATAATAAAATAAATGTAAATTGAAACCATAATGAGACAGACTTTGGCTAGCAAATTAGCCAAAAAAAAAAAAATAAAAAGACAATAACCAATGCAGGAAGCATGTGGTAAAGCTGGTAGTGCTAGATATTTTTGATGTAAAAATATCTAAAAATATTGTGAAAATTTCTGTACATCAAAAATATCTATAACTGCCAACATCATTGGCACTATGTCTCAAAGATCGTGGATGTGTTTATATCTTTGATCTGTTGAACCCTATTCTAAATAAATAATCCAAGTTATAGAAGGAATGTGCCCTATGGTGTTCATGTGAAATACTGAGAATATAATCTTCAATGTCGACAGTGAAACTAATAAATTATGGAGATCTTCCAGAATAAGATGCAGCTAAAAATAATGAATGTTATTCAGTGGTATAAACAAAAGTTAATGTTAAACAAAACTGCATCAGTAAGATGTGTTAAAAGGTTCAGGGGTACTGAATAAACATTTGGAAAGCTACAGTCCCATATAGCAGAGTATGGTAGGAAATGATTCACAACGTACAGCAAATAAAATTCTAGTTGGACTGATGATTTAAATTCCAGAAAACAAAGCCTCAAAGAATAGAAGAAAATATATGTGAACCTTTACATGCTGCTTATAGAAAAAAGCAAAAATCCATAAAGGAAAAGTTGACACTTAAAATTTCTGTACATCAAAAATATCTATAAAATTAAAAGACAACCAACTGGGAAAAAAATATTTACAACACAAATAACAGGTAAATGGATAACGAGGAGTTCGGGGGGAAGATGGTCTTAGAGACCATATAGTGAAATTGCAATTACAATGCTCTGTGTAATTTAGAGAAAACTACACACACTCTGAGTAGAGCTTGGTGGAGGAAGATACAGGGAGGGAGGGAACGGTATAAGGAAAAGTACATTGAAACAATAGCTGTACTTGGGGTTGGAAGGGGAAATTCTGAGTGGTTTTTTTTTTTTTTTTTAAATTCTGTTCCCTACATTTTTGTCTTGTGGACACACTGCTTTTCACTTGAAAGAACAGAATGAGAAAGCGCTGCCGTGTACTGCCCCAGGGAGCCCGGCACCCCTGAACCCTGAACGAGTCTCACCCTTCCTCCCCATCCTCTTCACAGGTCCAAGAGAAGGGCACCTACGACCTGCTTGCTCCCCTGGCCTTGCTCTTCTACTCTACTGTCCTCTGTGTAAGTCCAGGGTGGGCCAGGCTGGGAGGTGAGGGAGGAGAGGGAAGCACGACCTCCCTTGGGGGACACAGTCCTCCTACCTCTGGGGATGAAGACTGGCAGAGAAATGGTCGAGCAATGACATGTGAGATGGGTTTCAAGCTTCCGATGGCTTCAGACTGGCCATCTAGAGAGGCCTCTAGTAACTCCCTGTGGCGGTCATTGTGCCTGGCATCTCTGGGCTCCATGGAGGGACCGTTGTCACCTTCTGTTCCCAAGCCACCAGAGAGGTCCTGTGTCCACTTCAGCTTTTACCCTGGTGGTCAGTTTCACCCCGTGTGTCATCCCCTGTATTTACCAGATCAGCGGCACCCAAAGTATGCATTGACGCATTCCACCCTCAAAAAAGCAACATTGCCTCTAGTGAGGATATTTAAGTGAAGATGGTTTAGGCATTCCCCCCAAACAAATGGCAGCAATGGCACCATTTAGAATGACCCCTAAGGTGACAGCTTCCCAGAAGGGCTCTCCTAAGGTGGCTGAGCTTTGTTCTGTTGGGTAAAATGAGGTCCTTACAGGAGAGACACCCCGGGCATCAATGCGTCCCTCAGTAACTCACTCCCTGCGGGTAATGTCCAGTTCTTCCTGGTCTTGTCCTGGGACACACTGCTGCCAGGAAATGTGTGCTTTCTGTGAGGCACTCCAGGGAGGGAGCAGTGGCTGTCTGGGAGTATCAGTGAGCTTTTACTCACCCAGACACCTCTGCTTGCTGCCCACCTCCCATCCTAGACACCGCACTTCCCACCAGACTCAGATCTCCTTTTGAAGGCAGCCAGCACTTACCACCACTTCCTGACCTGGCCTGTTCCTTACTGCAGCATCTGCCAGGAACTGCTCACCTTCATCGATGCTGAACTCAAGGCCCCAGGTGAGTGGGGGCAGTTGGCACCTGAAGCAGAGCTTACGTGATCAGCACACTTCTGGCTATTCTGATACCATCCTTTGGCTGTGATCCTTCTCACCTTGCAGCCTGGTTCAGCTCTGTCGGTGCCCTGGTTTAAAACTTTGGAATCTTCTCTTCATGGCACTGTGAAGCATATGATGGTAAAATTTGCACCAGTGGAGAGCAGTAACACTGAAGGTAGCTCAAAGAGGAATTCTTAGGGGAAGCTGGAACAGGTGTTCAGGGCAAGGAGACCTCGCCATTTGGCCTGCACCTCTGTTCTGCTTGGCCAAGGAGTCCCCAAAGCTGCCTGGGTCAGAGAAACGCCAGAATACCGACAAGAGGCCTTGCTTGTTCTCTTTGCCCCAGGAATTGCATGTGTTGGTTGGTTCGGTTCTGGCCAGGGAAGGTGGCTGGTGCCAGGAATGGATGGATGGGTTGGCGGCTGCTGTGACAAGTGTGGACAAGGACTTGGAACTCAGTTTTTATTTGTGGGATCTGAAAAGTAGGAGTTCTTGAGAGACGGAAGATGTTGATATAGACATGAAAATGAGATCTAAGGAAACTAAGACAGAGCAAGAGAAAACAGAGTCAAGTCTGACTTACTGAGAGGTGGCACGTCACGTTAGTACTCAAAGGAATAAAGTGACATAAACATCTCAATAAATGCCTCTAATACATTGATAAAATTCAACCCCTATTTTGATATTCAAAACCCCTCCATATGTGGAAACTATTACTATAGAAGTGTTTTTTAATATGGCAACAGCCCAAAATGAAACGCTAGAGGCATTTCTTTCAAAGTCAATAATCTTTTTATTTATAGGTATTTTGCATATGCAAAAAGACAAAAATAAAGAATATTTTCTCTTCTAGAGAAGAGAAAATTTTAATTATTTAGAACTCAATTGTTTACCTGTCAAGACATAGATTCACTTCAACAAATAATTGTCAGAATAAGAAAACAAGTAGTTAAGAGCTTTTCCATAAACCAGCATTAATCAGTAAGAAAACTTAATGAAAAAAATTACAATAGCAAATAAAAATAAAAAATAAATAAAAGAGCATTTAATAACTAATATAGAGAAAACAAATTTTCCTGAAGAATAAATAATTGAAAAGAGAGATTGTTGGAGCAAATCAATATTATAATACCATCAGGTATTATGAAAAGAAAAGTAATCACAGTCAAAATATAATATCAGCAATATATTTTTAAAGGTAACAAAATACTCTATTTGAAAGAATAAATGCTCCACAGTAGCATTTATTTATGTATTTTTAATAACTATGCAACTATAGCTATTGAAATAGTATAGTTAACAGTTAGATATAAGAATAGATAGATTAATGGAACAAAATATAACAGCTAGAAACAGTATAAAAGTTGTAAAAATTTGTAAAAATTTACTATATGACAAAGAAGCATCCTCAAACCAGTGATAAAGAAAATTAGTCATCTAATAGATGGTATTGAAATAATTAGCAGATCATAAAAAGAATTGAATTAGAATTATGCTCAAAAAAAATTAAGAGTTCTATCTGAAACATAAAAATAAATTTCAGGTAGATTAAAGGTTTATATATGAAAAACGAGACCATAAAAATAGTAGAAGAAAAACAGGTTACATGAACCTATAGTGGAGTAGAGGTGCCCAACACATCCCCCATGGCAAAATTTTGAAAGAAAAAGACCAACAGAGTTGAAAGCATAAACTTTAAAGCATGGCACACTCACTATCAGGGAAAGGTAAGTAACCAACTAAGAAAAATATTTGCAACAAAAAACTGATATAACAAACCCATGAAGAGTTCTTTTGAGTCAATTAAACAGCAGGCAGATGTACTCATGGAAATAGGAATAAGTCTGTGATTCAGGTCCAAGAATCCTGAGTAGCTGAGCAATACCTCCCCAAATATTCACCCTCACTAGTAATAAAGAAAACTCCAAACTAAATAGTGGCTCTCTTTTTCCCCTCTTAAAGTGACAAAGATAAAAAAAGAACAAAAATCCCAGTGTCGCCAGGGAGAAGAGGGGCTGTGTTTGCTAAAGAATCGGAAAGAATACGCTTTCACCCAGCAATTCCATTTCTCAAAATTTATCCTGATAAATATTAGGGTGTACAAAGATTTAGCTACAAGGATGCTCATCAGCTCTGTCTTTCTCATCATCAGCCAATACCAAAAAGCCTAAATATTGAATACCGTTGAGTATATTGTGGCAGAGTCATTTGGTGGAATGCTATTCAACTGTTAAAAATGATACTGTAGGATTAGAGTTACTGAGATCAAAAAGTGTTGAGTAACTTGTTGATTAAAAAAGGAAGCCCCAGCCTGGTGGTACAGTGGCTCACGCCTATAATCCCAGCACTTGGGAGGCTGAGGAGAGTAGATTGCCTGAGCTCACGAGTTCAACACCAGCCTGAGCAGGAGCAAGACCCCCATCTCTAAAAATAGCTGGGTGTTGTGGTAGGCGCCTGTAGTTCCAGCTACTGGGAGGCTAAGGCAAGAGAATCACTTACACCCAAGAGTTGGAGGTTGCTGTGAGCTGCAACGCCATGGGCTCTACTGAGGGCAATAAAATGAAACTCTGTCTCAAAAAAAAAAAAAAGTAAGCCCCCAAATAGTATGTGTAACCTCATTTAAAAGAAATTCCAATGTATACACGTACCAGGCCCTGTTCCGTATTGACAGCATTTAATTTTCACCATACACATTAAACACACAAGGGACAAAGGATAGAAGTACCAAATCTTGTTTTCCAACAGCTCAAGGACCCTAAAAGCCCAGAACTGAAGTTTTGTTTGTGAATTCTTTTGGAAGTTTCATAACTGCCTTCCCCAACCTCTGTTGTTACAAATAAGCACAGCAGGGGACAGGCTGGGGTTGGCCAACCACAATGTCTCCCTGTAACATGGTCCTCACTTCTTGGTAGAAACTTGGGTGGAGAGTTAAGAAATCAGGAAGGCCTTGAGGAGAATATGTTGGCCTCAGAGAGGGGCTTGGGCACGCCATGAATAGACAGCCTGCCAGCCTAACTTTCCAAGGCACCCCAAATGAACAAGCCAGTTTAAGGTCAAACTCTTTTCATTCTTTCTCCCCCTCCCATATCCCCCCCAAACAAACAGACCTAGATCTCTTCTAGGATTCTTGCTGGTGACTGGAGCTCCTTTGCCAGGAGGCAACACTTTTCTTACCTTCTACAGTTTTGGAAGAAAGGGTTTAAAATGCAAATGCCACAATAGGGCCTTCTTACCAAGTGAGATCTGGTACTTCGTTTATACCAAAGATTTAAATGACTCTTTTCTTATTTTGAAATGGATAAGGAAGATGCTGAGTTGAGGGAAGAGATCACTTGTGGGGAGACCACTTCCCGATTTCAAATACAGCCAGCTGTCTCTCCTCAACTGCATGCACACTATGCCTCAAGATATTTTTGTGTATAGTTAGGTGGCTTCTGTTCTGGGCTGCCCAGTAGGCAGATATGGTGCAGGGGAGGGCAGTGGGGAGGCCCAGGCCCTGGGATGAAGGGATGCTAAACCTGGGACACACAGGCAGAACAGCAACTGGAGATGAAGACAGAATGAGGGTCCTGTGGCCTCAGAGCAGGGCGGGCCCTGGGAACCATCCCTCTCTACTGAGGACCTTCTCAACATCACCCCTGGGGCCATGCGAAGCCTGGGATGCTCTGGTGATCAGGGAGAAGGCAGTTGCCTGGAGAGGGAAGCCCAGGCCAAATTACCCATGCTGGAAACTACTCTTCTAGGGAAAGCAGAACCGAAATAGGAAACCATCAACGCTCCCTGGTGTCAGAGAATCATTTTTGAACAGTTATAAAACCTAACACTTATACAAATATTTAATGAGCTTGTGCTAGAGATCTATCAGCTCATTACTGAGGGAATCAGCAACATAGCAGAGGCTTTTAAGGAGGGTATGAGAAACTCGTAGGTTCTCATAGAAGCTAGAATGAGAGGCAAAATTAGATACAAAATCGTTAATATCCTGTAGGGGACTAAAACCATAATCTTTGGAGTTATCTTTTCTACTGAACAAAATCACTTGCAACTTATCTCACATCCTCAAGTTAACCTCTGATTTCACAGAACCTGAATCCTAATCAATAATAAATAGTATGTTAAACAAAGTTATTTTCTTCTATATGACCCTTAAGTGGAATTGTCAGAAAATGCTTTAGTGTAATTTTTAACAACCATACAGTTATCTTTTTGCCTTATTCTTGAGTCCTTCCCACCCCCTAATAAAGTGAGTGGAGGGCTGGAATGGAGGCCCAGGAACTTGAACCCTTGGAACAGAGGCTGCATACCTTAGTGGTTACCAATACTTGGGACCAGACCATTGTGGTTACAAATCCTGAGTCTGCTATACACTAGCTGTGGGGCCTTCAGCAGAACATTTGACTTTTAAGCTTCAGTTTCCTCATCTGTAAAATAGGTGTCTAGTATTGCCTTCCACTCAGAGCATTGTGAGGCCTAATGCTGGCTTATGTTAATTTCACATTGCTAGGGACAGGATGTTGGGATGATGTTAATTTAGAAGATGGGTCCTGACAAGGTCACAGGGAGAAGATGACAAGGGACTTAGAGAGCTGGGCCCTCCACCCATTGAATCTTAGGGAGCCAGTTTCCATGGAGACAAATAAAACAGTTCATCTTGCTTTGATGTGGCTGGGTGGCAGGGGAAGTGGGCCTGTTATCAAGGCTGGGGGCCTCCCCCTGCTTCCTGACTCCACCTTCCATAGGGTCGCTTACTGCCTCTACTCTGGGGGTGGCAGGAAACCTCACATCAGTGCCACAGGGTCCTGCCTGCTTACAGCTCTCTTGGGCTCAGCCCACATGTTTATTGAATATTTACTCTATGCCTGCAAGGCTGTGAAGACCACAATTTCCTCCTGCAAAGAATTTATCTATAATCCTGAGGAACCACAGTGGGCATCTTATATGTGAGTCACTTTGTAATTTCAAAGCACACAGACCTCCAGGATTGCATCTTACCTGTAGGGTAAGAGGGAGAAGGAATAATATTCCCATTTCATACATGAGGAAACTAAGTTCAGTGTTTCTCGTTCAAGATATAAAGTCAAGTGGGAGAGAGGGAACATGGGCTTTAATATGACAAAGACCTATACATGTATTCTGTCATTTATTAGCTGATGACCTTGGGCAAGTTACTCCTCCTGCTAAGGTTGGTGGGGTAGAAAGATGGGCTTCTGAGCGACCCTGTCAAAGGAGGGTTGTGATTATTGGTGAGGATGAGGATGGCAGTGATGTGAGGGTTGCATTCATTGTGTGCTTATGCTGTATTAATCACAGCCAGGGGTTGGTCCCACCTGTCCCTCAGAACATCTCTCTGGGTAGTTACTATTATTCCCATTTTTCAGATGCTTAAATTGAAGGCTAGACAGTTAAGTAGTTTGCCCTCAATCACATGGCTAACAAGAGCTCTTACCACCTGAACCCAGGTCTATTCGATTCTAAAAACTACGTTCTTCTATTCTTTTCCCACTTACATAAAGCTGAGTTCCTACCAGGAGGCACTGACAGATGAGCAGGGCTGTCCTGGCTGTCTTTTCTGATAGGAACAGATCCCTATCCCTTTCCTTTTCAGAGTCTTGGTGCCTTCCTACCCTGGACCTCCTGTCAAATAAGAAACAAACCTGAGTGAGGTCATTTTTGCCCATGAACTGGTAGTGGGTGAATTCTGAATATTCTTCAGTGGCAATAGATTTCTCTTGGGAAATTATTGATCAGACATTTCCATTTTATAGTTTTTGTCTCTGATTATGGAATGAAAGATTTACAACCCCAACAACATTGACCAGTAGGTGGGAGACATTTAGGGAAAGGAGTGGAGGGCAGGTGTTAAGGAAATCATAGGGTGTGTTTACACCTGTAACAGAAAGCCCCCCCAAAAAAAACCAGTGGCTTAAACTTATAGGGGCTTATTTTTCTGTTACACACACACACACCTTGGAAGAATACAGTCCATCACTGGTATGGTGGCCCCATGAGCACCCTAGACCAGTCTTCGCATCTTTCTACCCCACCATCCTTAGCAGGAGATAGCATCCTCAAGATCGCTTCCTGGTCCAAGATGACTGTTGGAGCTCTGCCCATTGTTAGCAAAGAGAAGGAAGTGAGGAGGGCTGCAAAAAGGGGTCCACCCAATACCTTCTGCAGAGAGGTTGTGAAGTGTAGCTTATCAAGTGCTACGTTGCCCAGTGTTTCATTAAAGAAGTGCGGATGGATATTGGTAGATGCCTAGAAGTCTCTGCCATATATAACTTACTTGTAAGAGTGGCATGGGAAACCTGAATTGGGCCTGTTAGGGTGGTAAGAGGGCAGGTGTGGCCGGCCTCCTCACTGGTGGTTCTGGAAAGCTGGAGATCTCATCCCACGGCATTTCCGCAGGGTCACTGCACTTGTTCAGAGCAGCATTTCTTTTGTTATCACTGGCCTATGGATTCCAAGAACTCAGAAATCCACTCCATCTGCATGGAGGTCTTTCCTCCCTGTCAGTATTTCCCTCTGGCCTTGCTCACCTCATCCCTTCTTGCCCTGCAACCTCTCTGCTCCCAGACTCCGAGCCTCATGGTAGGTCCTCTCCTCCTCTGTTGATTCACCTTCCCACCCAGGGCCTGCTGAGGCCTCAAGGACACAAGTCCCCAGTTTCTGCGGTCTCTCTAGAATCTAGGACCTCAGAGACGGGGAGCAGAAGGGGCTGCTCGTGGAAGCGCTGGTGGAGAGGAAAGCACAAGAGAAACAGCTGTCGGGGTGCTGGTGTCTGCGTCAGGGCATCACATGGATCAGATTCAAACTGGCTCCCGTGAGTTGGTAGTACTCACAGTAATCGCAGAGCAATGACCCCCATCGTCTCTTTTTAGGATAGCAGTACAAGTAGGACTGGGCCCTACTTCACCCCAGACTCTGTAGAATTTTGGTGTTTGCCTTGTAGAAGGAAACTGAGCCGAAACCTGGTTACCTCCTGCCTCGTACTCCACAGCATCCTCAGCACGGGCACGTCTGCAAGGGGGCTGTTAATTCAATACCAGAGCTTGTTGGTTGATGGCAGAAGTAGTCATTTTCATGTGCCCTTGGCCTTCATAAGTCCAAGTAGCCTGTTCTTTGCAGAACACCCATCTATTTGCAACTTTTTAAAAGGGCAGAAGCTTAGACAGGTACACAGGCTCGATTGTGAAGGGTCTTGACTGCCCAGGCAAGAAGTGGGACCTTCACTGTGACTCCCCACCCCATCCCACTAGTACAATAATACCTTTTCTTTGCCCTTGTGGGTAGCTTCTCTTGATTTTCTATTTGCTACAACCTGGCACAGGAACAAGATTTTTCTTTAGCACCTGAACCAGTCTCAGTTTAAGAAGCCAATCCTAGAAAGTTGTTCCATCTGCTAAAGTGACCAAGAAAGAGTGTGATCTAAACTCAAAGGGAGAGAGGGATCTGTTGACCCAAGGTTCCCTGATGGCCTCGTCCCTGTGCTGGGAGTGTAGGGTGGAGACAGGGGTGGTCCTGGGGCTGATACCACACCCCACTTAGTACCCCCACGTAAAGTAATGAAAACCAAGGCTCATCGGCTCTCAGGGTACTGGGAGACATCTCCAGACTCACAATGTTCACCAGCAAATAGGTCTCAGTGGAACAATTTGTAAGCCTGGTTCAAAGTATTCAGTTTGTACAAAAGTTTATAGGCTCACAGCAGGGCTGGGTGGCTCAAGCCTGTAATCCTAGCACTCTGGGAGGCCAAGGCAGGTGGATGGCCTGAGCTCAAGAGTTTGAAACCAGCCTGAGCAAGAGCAAGACCCCATTTCTAAAAATAGCTGGGTACTGTGGCAGGTGCCTATAGTTCTAGCTACTGGGGAGCTGAGACAAGAGGATCTCTTGAGCCCAAGAGTTTGAGGTTGTTGTAAGCTATGACAATGCCATGGCACTCAATCCAAGGTGACAGAGAGACTCTTGTCTCAAAAAAAAAAAAAAATTATAGGCTCAAAGCCCCATCTGTATTGCAGTCTTTTCTAATTTGTTCCCGGCTCAGGCCCCTGCCCATCAGTCTATTACCCCCTAACCCCACGCCCCATGCTAAACAGTGGGGTCCGTTACTAAGAGAGGCCAAGGAGGGGGTTTTAATGGTGTCTTCAGGGTTGGGATGGACAGTTTTATTTGATGAGTGTACGCTCTACTTGGGAGCTATTGGTATCTTGGATGTTTAGTGCTGGCCAACCAACTCTGAAAATAGCTTCTTCTCAGTCAAGGTGTGCCAAGAGGCACAGATGTCCTCCTAAATATCCCCTAGCTCTAATTGTACTGCAGTCCCCAAACGGGACAGGTGGGGTATCCCGAGATACACAGGGGCAGGTGCTAGAGACTGTTCCTTGTGTGGAGACTAAAGGAGATGAGTGAGCCTCAAGGAGAGAGTTGTCAACAGTATCAAACAGTCTAAGACACAAATTCAAGGAGATTGATGATAAGGTTGAGCTGTTGGGATTTGAGACTGAAGAAAACACTGGTTACGCTTCCGGAGAAGAGTTTCAGAAGGCAGTGAGGTTGGAAGCCCACTGCCCAGTGTTTTGATGCAGGGGGACAGTGATATCATAGCCTGCTGCTCCTAGAGTGTGACCAGCTGCATGTCCGGAGTCAACAGGAGATCTTGCACGTGTGTGTTTGGGGTCAGGTAGGCTAGAGTTTCCGTCTGTCCACTAGTATTAGTATGGAGGGTGGATGGGATGAAGGGCTCTTTTTTCTGTAATGCCTCTCAGTGGCCACCAGATGGTGTCCTAAGTCCTGATAGTAACAGCCAATGTTTCAGTCAATTTCCTAGCAAAATAGATGTGAGGTTAACCTCCAAACTGTTATGATGACATCAAAAATGTCACACAAAATGCTAAAAATCAAAGCAATTAGGTCCGAAGTTACAGCAGCATAATCTGGTAATTTTCTGCTATTTACTAAACATAAACCACAGCCTTCGTGTATCTAGCTGTCTACAAACTCCCAGACTGGGCTTGTACTTCTGTGGGGACATCCTTCCAGCTCCCAGCTCCACAGTGGCTCTGCTCTGGATGGGGGGACTCCCCAAGAGACTATTTCCGAGCTCTGATGAGAGGACAGCCTGCCGCACCAAACCCTATTTGCCCTGGTGCCTGAGAAGCGGGAATTCTTGTTTAGATCTGAACGCATAAATGGCCTGCTTTCCAGCCACAGAACTATGTCAGGTTGCAGGAAAAAAGGGAAAACTTCTTATTTGTTTCTTCTCAGCGTCTTGAAGTCAGAGGAGACAGAGATGGGGAGAGGAGAGGCCAGAGAGGAAGGAGATGCAGGCTGGGAGGGGATCTGGGGGTACAGATCCCTCTGAGCAGAGATGAGAAGACCACAGACCCCCGAGTGGGTGTGGGATGCCAGACAGACGCAGAGGTGTAGGAGGAGATTAGAAGCTCCCCAATGACTGGATCTGAGGCTGAGTGGATGGGCTGAGGGCACCTGGCACAGCCACTGTGGGAAGGTGCCCAGGACCCCAAGAGGCAACAGTGACAACAGATTGGCAGCCTCCTGGTCCTGGGGTCCCCTCCCACCGTGCTCTGCCTCCCAGTCTCTGAAGAGCAAAACTTGGCCAGTTCAGCTGAGATGGGGTCTAGAAATCGCAGACTGCTAATGGCCTCGGAGGCCACAATCTAATCTGCCCGTTATGGGAGAAACTGAGGCCAAGAGATGCGTGACCTGCCCAAGGACACGCAGAAGAGCCAGACTAGCATCTAACCCTGCATCCCTTGGAGGGTCCAAATGGTGGCTCTCTTGCCCAGTGTTCTTCTGAGCCTCATGAAAAAACTTCCAACCTGATTACCCTGTGCCTGGCTCGTCCCAAGGCATGAGGACATGATGCTGAAGGGCCTGAGAAGCCCATGAATTCCTTTTTTGTTGTTGTTGGCCCACAGGAATCTCCTATCAGCGACTGGTGAGGGCTGAGCAGGGCCTGCCCATCCGGAGTCACCGCAGTTCCACCGTGTGAGTGCTCAGGGGAGTGGTAAATGGGAGTGGGGAGGTAGGTACAGTTTTAGGCTGAAGGTCTTTCATCAGATTCTTAAAGGAGTCTGCATCAATTGTGCCAGGTGGTAGGCACACATTACCTCCCTTTATCTATACTTTTCAGATGTGAAATTGGAAGTCAGAGAGACCAAGTAATTTCTCCAAGGTCAGATAGCTAACAAGTGTCTGAGCTAGGATTTAAACCTCAGTCTTACACAAAAGCCCATGCTCTTTCCATAGTGTCTTTCTGCTTGTTACTAAAACAGCATTTCCAAACACTTTTTGACCAAGACCTACAATTACAAATACATTTTATAAGACTCCTGGTACACATGTCTGCACGCACACACCCCTGAACCAAGTTTCATGAAATGAAACTTATGCCTACTATATAGGATCTGTCCTATTCTATTTCATTTAAGACGCAAATTCTGGTTGTGACTCCTCACATTTATTTCATTGCCCACTCCTGGGTCCTGACCTACAGTCTATAAAGCTCTAGAGAGGAGGTGCCCGTTCTGGGGACTCTCTGGAGGTCTTGGAGCCTGCGGGTATTGTCCTACCTTGACATATTGGGAGCCCAGGAACTCCAGCCTTCACAGGCCTCACCCAGCTTCAAGGGTTCACTTCTAGAGTTCTTTCTAGATAAAAACTAACAAGCCTGTGGTAGATGTTGAAAGAGACAGAAAGGGCAGGTAAAAGGCAAGTGTTATAATTTAGTGAGAGAGAGATACTCACTAAAGTATCTGAGTGGTACTCAGGGCTGAGGCAGGAGGGCTGGTGAGTAATCACTGACCCCTGTGTTCTTGTTAGGTACCTCCTAACAAGTGTTGCCTCATTTAAATCCTCCTGTTATCCCAGTGAGGAAGGGATTTTTCAGATTAGGTGACTGAGGCACAGAGAGGTTAGTAAGAAGAACTAAGGGTCTCACTTTCCTTATCTATATGTTAGGAAAGATGCTAAGTTCTTTTTTTGAGACAGTCTCTGTTGCCCAGGCCACCATGCCTTGGCCTCAGCCTAGTGCACAGCAACCTCAAACTCTTGGGCTCAAGCAAACTTCAGCCTCAGCCTCTTGAGTAGCTGGAATTACAGGTGCCCACCACAATGACTGGCTAACTTTTCTACTTTTAGTAGAGATGAGGTCTTGCACTTGCTCAGGCTGGTCTCAAACTCCTGAGCTCAAGCTATCCTTCTGCCTCTGCCTCCCAGAGTGCTAGGATTACAGGCGTGAGCCACTGCTGCTGGCCTGGTTTTTTGGCAGAGAAATCATACAGGGTGGTGAGGGCAGGGGGTTGGCTGGTCTTACCCTGCATACAGTGGTGCTTAGCCCATGTCTGTGCATGGAAGGAGTGAACTCGCTTAGCAAGGGAGAGGGGCTCAGTATGCTCAGAGGGACTGCTGCCTGCACGGTGCTGCTGTGTCTCACCGGGTTTGAACACAGCATGGGACTGTGAGAGAGCAGTGCAGTGATGGTGGGGTTGGCATGGGTGAAGTGAGAATGACCATGCGCTATTGTTAACTGTTAACTGAGCCACAAGCACCTCAGGGTCCACGGTTCTCTTTCTATTTGAAGGACCTTTGGAAGTTTCCATAATAGACTTAATTACTGGCACCAAGAGGGACTCCTAGGATTCATCAGGAAGGGAGGAAGAGCAGCTGGCTACACAACCCCAGCCTGATGCTAGCCTGCATGATGGCATTGAACTAATTAGAAAAGATGCCCCCTCTAAGCAGAAGAATAAGACGCAGCCCTGACTTGGCAGCCCTTCCTCTAGGCAGAGGCAGCTCCTGTGCCCTGAGGAATTTTAGGCCCCACCCACCCCAGGCCACACTGCATGAGAACATGTGGCTGCCCTGGACCTCTTAAAAATGGTCACCTGGCTTCATGTCATCTCACCTAAAATATGGTCTTCCCTTGAGGAAGTTTGCATCCATTCAGATGTTCCATATGAAAAAATGTTAATGTCAAAGTTAAGGTAAAATTTATTTTTTTAAATTAAGTTCACTTTTGAAAAGGTCATTGAAAACAGCATTTGAAAAATACTTAGACTCTGGGCCTGGGCCCGGAGCTGCCCACCTTTCTCCTGGCCTCCTGCTGTCCTTCCTCAGGCCCTGCCTGGGCTGAGAGGAGGCCCACCTCAGTGGGCCTGAGTGCCAGCAGGCATGATGTGTGGATGCACCCTGGTATGCTGGCCACTCCCAGGTGCCACAGCTATCTTCTGTGCCCCCAGCACTGTGCTGCTGCTGAACCCCGTGGAGGTGCAGGGTGAGTTCCTCGCCGTGGCTGACAAGCTGAGTGCACCTGGGCACTCGCCCCACAGCACCTACACCACCCTGCTCCTGCATGCCTTCCAGGCCACCTTTGGGACCTACTGTGACCTCCCAGGCCTGCAATGCAGGCTGCAGGTATGTACCTGGGCTCTCATCTCCTCCATCTCAGCCACAGTTGCTGGGGTACAGTGGTCCTCCTCACACTGAGGGACATGGCATATTGGTGGCTGGAGGACTGGCTTTGCCAAGGGGGTTTCTGGAGTGCTGGATCCTGACCAGAGCTGGTTGGTCTGCTGAGCAGTGGGTGCCTCAGAGGATGGCACATGCCATGGGAACAGCTCTGGACTGAAGACATGGCATCTAGTCCTGGCTCCATGACAGGTCAGCTGTGTTGCCCTGAACAGCCCTTTCCCTCTTTGGAGGGGCAGCGAGGCACTCTGAATCCCTCCCAACTGCAGTGGGGCTGGGCCTGTCTCTCCTGACCCTTTCTTGAGAATGGTGGTTGATGGGAGGCCTGACTCCCTGAACAGCTACAGGAAGAGGTAGGAGATGAGGCCAGGAGGGGTCTGGTCACTGCTGTTCTTGGCAAGACCTTAGGAACTGCAGCAGGCAGTGAGGCCACAGTACAGGAGCAAACCCTCTCTCCTCCTGGGCTTTTAGGCCAAGACCCTGGCAGAGCTTGAGGATATCTTCACTGAGACTGCTGAGGCACAGGAGCTGGCATCTGGCATTGGGGATGCCGCGGAGGCCCGGCAGTGGCTCAGGACCACGCTGCAGGCACTGGGAGAAAAGGCTGGCTTCGCTGGGGTGTTGGGTGAGGTTCTTGGCTCTTGGGAGGGTGGGGCTTGGCCCACTTTCCCCATCCCCTGTTCTAGCTCTGCAGGTGTGCAGGCCAGATGGGCCCAGCTCCTGTGCTCCACAGTCATTCAGGGCCCAGGTGCTTCAGCATCTTGTTGCTCCAGCATCTCCTGGAGCACTGTCCCTGTGTGTAGGGTCAGGGTTGCCATCACTGTTGAAGGCTTGTGGGAAGAGGAAAGGTGTGCTCACTGAGCACAAGAGCTTGGCTTTCTTGTTGGAGGTAATGCCAAAGCTGCCACATCACTTTCCATATATCCCTTTGAAGCCACCTTGGTCACATGGCCTAATCTTGTCCTAAAGGCACATAGGAAATGTCCTCTCTACAGCTTTGTTGCCATAGAAGAAAGAATTGATCGTGAGAAGCAATTATCAGTTCCTGTTACAATACTATTTATAAAAACCTTATGGGCTAATACTATTATTTTCCCATTTGGATATTGTAAAATGAGGCTCAGAGGTTGTGACTTGGCCACATTCATGCAGCTTGTAAAGAACATGGCATGTAGGAGGTGTGCTTGGAGGAAGGGCCCTCTGGCTGGAAGCCAGGCGTACAGGCCTAGCTCAGCCTCCACTCATCCAGCTGTGTATCGTTGAAAAGTTCTTTTCCAACTCCAGTCTTCTCTGACACAAAGGGACTGTGCTGGCCAATCTCCAAGGCCTCCTGCCCAGTCCTCTTGCCTCACCCTCCCTGTTCTTACAGGCACAGGAAAACCTGGGAAGCTTCACACCATCCCCATCCCTGTGGCCAGGTGCTACACCTACAGCTGGAACCAGGACAGCTTCGGTAAGGAGCCGGTGGGGCCCCCACTGCCCGGCTATCTTTCTATTTCCGTGCAGCTGCCCCCTCCCACAGGCCCCCACTTGAGCAGGCTCTAAGCCCAGCAGAGCACAGTGCTGGGAGTCCCTTGCTGGTCTTGAGCCCATTTCTGCTCTGCCTGGAGTCCAGTCTGCCTAAGCCTGTCCCTGCTGTGAAGATACACAGGAGGGGACCCCGACAGCCCTGCCACTTGTTTCCCGCAGACATCCTGCAGGAAATCCTGCTCAAGGAACAGGAGTTGCTCCAGCCAGGGATCCTGGGGGATGATGAAGAGGAGGAAGAAGAGGAGGAGGAGGACTTGGAAACCAATGGA
Organism: Galagoides demidoff; assembly: GCA_963574575.1. Classification (NCBI taxonomy): domain Eukaryota; kingdom Metazoa; phylum Chordata; class Mammalia; order Primates; family Galagidae; genus Galagoides; species Galagoides demidoff. The sequence continues at coordinate 8,582 of CAUYQV010163016.1, read as the reverse complement.
CACTGTGCCGAGAGGGACTCCCTGCTTTCCACGAGCTCTCTGGCATCCCGGGACTCTACCCTGTCCCTTGCCTCCTCCCAGGCCTCAGCGCCAGCCCTCTCCCGCCAATTGCTGACCTCCTTTGTGTCAGGCCTCTCAGATGGCATGGACAGTGGCTATGTGGAGGACAGTGAGGAGAGTCCCCCTGAGTGGCTGGGAAGGCCTAGCAGCCAGGAACGCCAGGGCTACCGCAGGCCCGGGCAGAAGTTCAACAGGATCTATAAACTCTTCAAGAGCACCAGCCAGCTGGTACTACGGAGGGAGTCTCGGAGCCTGGAGGGCAGCTCGGATATGGCCCTGCCCCTGCGGCGGGCAGGAAGCCTCTGCAGCCCCCTGGATGGGCTGGAGCCACCCCGCTCCCGGGCCCAGCGTTCCCGCTCACTGCCCCAGCCCAAGCTTAGCACCCAGCTCTCCAGCTGGCTCCTGGCCCCTGCTTCACGCCACCAGCGCCGCCGTCCTTTCCTGAGTGGGGATGAGGACCCCAAGGCTTCCACACTGCGTGTTGTGGTCTTTGGCTCTGATCGCATTTCAGGGAAGGTAGCTCGGGCATATAGCAAACTTCGGTAAGAGCCATGAGGGGCAGCATCACTCTGCCCTGTGTAGCGGGGTTGTGCTGGTGGAATCTGGACCCGAGGCTTAGGGTCAGAGAGGAACCAAGGGTTCCCGTCTCACCACCTTCTTTTTCCCAGGCGGCTGGAGAACAATCACCCACTCCTCACACGGTTCTTCAAGCTTCAGTTCTTCTACGTGCCTGTGAAGCGAAGCCATGGGACCAGCTCTGGGGCCTGTCCAGCCTCTCTGAACCAGACACCCCCACCGCACACAGACTCCCTGAGGCACCCCAGCCCTGCAGTATGTCCTCAGCGTGTGCCAAAATGGGATGGGAAAATAGAGTGGGAATGAACAAGTTCTAGCTACCCAGAGGGAGCCAGTCAGACATCAAAAGGAATTGCCTGTGTTCACAGGGCACCTCCTCCTGCCTGGTTCTCACTCTCAGGTCCTTGCCCTGCATTTGGGTATGACATTTTGCCACATGACAAAGGCTGAAAGTTGTCATTCAAGGGCAGGAAGGAGCTCAGTTTGAGGCTGCAGGTGCCGTCCTTGACCTTGGAGCTAGGATGGGCAGGCCTCCTGGGTAGCTGGGAATGACCCTCATCTCTTCCCCAGGAGCTGGGCACAGCCCCATGGGAGGAAAGCACCAATGACATCTCCCACTACCTCGGTATGCTCGACCCCTGGTACGAGCGCAATGTGCTGGGCCTCATGCACCTGCCCCCTGAAGTCCTGTGCCAGGTAAGTGGCCCTAGTGTTGGCAGAAAGGACCTGCTAGCTGCGGTCATCCAGGCTCAGTCTAACTTGAGACCCTCATGGAGGACCAGGGTTCACTTGGACATGAGCAGAGAGGATGGGCAAGAAGTAGGCCTTAGCTTCAATGTAGGACACTGGGGCAAGTGCTGGAGTCACTGTGGTTACAGGAGGCTCCTCAAAGGGTGCGAAGGATCTTAGATTTCAGCCACTTCCTCAGCTCCAGGCCTCATCTAGCTGGGTCAGACGGCTCCCCAGGGGCCCACGGGTCAGGTGGGGAAGGTACTGGCCAGCTGTGGCCCCTGGGCTGTTTTCTGCTTCTATCTCACCGTGCCTCCCTGTCTTCTCTCCACTTCTGCATGCCTCTCCTACTCCCCTGTTTTCTTCCTCTCTGCCCTCTATCCATCTGACCCTCGGACTTGGCTGCCCTACCCTCCACAGCAGTCCCTGAAGACGGAAGCCCGGCACCTGGAGGGCGCCCCCGCGCAGCTGCCCATCCTGGCGGACATGCTGCTGTACTACTGCCGCTTCGCTGCCAGGCCGGTGCTGCTGCAGGTCTACCAGACGGAGGTAAGGCCCACCCCACACCCCCACGTCTGTGCTTCCCACAGACCTACTGGCAGACCCAGCTCTGCGTCCCAGCCGTGCCCTGCTGGGCTTGCAGCGCCCCTAACTCCCCACTCCGGCTACCACTTGGCAGCCTGCAACCCTCTGCTGGAGAAGCCAGGTGGGCCCCTCTGGGAGGTTCACACTGACATACATGCCCCTGCCCTCTCCAGCTGACCTTCATCACTGGGGAGAAGACGACAGAGATCTTCATCCACTCATTGGAGTTGGGTCACTCTGCGGCCACACGCGCCATCAAAGCTTCCGGTGGGTACCACCTGAACCCAGGAGTATGGCGGGGAGGCGGGGCGACCCGGGTGGGTAGGCTCTGGGGAGGGGCTCCAGGAAGGCGGGGCTCCGGGGTTCTGTGCAGGGCACTGGAAGTGGGAGGGAGTAAATGGTCTGTGTGTGCTGCACAGGTCCTGGCAGCAAGCGACTTGGCATAGATGGCGACCGGGAAGCCGTCCCTCTAACACTACAGATAATTTACAGCAAGGTAAACCAAACGCTAATCTTTCTTCCACCAGAGCTTGGGCCCAGAGCTGGACTCTCCTGTTTCTGGGCCCCAGTATTCTCAGAAGGCTCCCCCTGATACTGAGAGAAGGGGGGCATGGAGGGGGTGGACATCTCTCTGCCCCTTGGCCTCCGAAGTCTCCTTCCCCGTGTGTTTTTTGCCCTCACTTGAATGCACTCAGCAGCTTCTCTGAAGTGTCAGGAGCAGCAGTCTGCTGGGTCTGGCTACAGAGCTGCAGGGGAGAGAGAGCCAGCCTCCCAGAGGCCCCTGAGGGTCTGTGGGGCTGTGGTCTGGGTGGTGGATGCAAGGTGGGATCCTGTGAGAAGAGACGGTGAAGGGTTGTAGGGAGGAGGAGAGGTGTCCAGGAGACACCAGGAGACATGAGCTTCTGAGCAGGTCCCATCAGGGTACAGGCTGAGAAAGGCTTGGCTTTACAGGTGGGAGTCCTTCTTCCTTCCTTCTTTCCTTGGGCCATTCCAAAGATATTTATTTAGCACCTACTCATGCCATCTGTGTATTGGGCAGGAAAACTAGTAGTTGAGCAGGAAGGCTCAGCTCTCCTTTCACCTAGAGGAGGGAGACAGACAAGAAACAAGGAGCCACATAGCCAAGATAATTTTGGAGTGGTGAGTGATGACAAGGCAATAAAAGGGCAGATGAGTAAGGGTGTTGGGGGCTCTTTTACATCTGGCGGTCAAGGAGTTGGGCAGGGAACTACTGACCTTCACTGAATGCTGTGTACCAGGTGTTAAACATCTTCTCTGGCTCCAACACTATTTTAGGCACTGGAATGTTCATAAAAGTGAACAAAGGACAAATTGGGTGGTGGTTACATGGTATAGTAGACATTGGTTAGATAACCCCACAAGATGTCTAGTTACAACTGTGACAAATAAAGGGGGGAAGCACAGTGCTGTACCTAAGTGGCATTTTCAACCCAATCAGGAGAGTTAGAGAAGGCTTCCTTGAGGAAGGATAGTGAGTTAATATTGCAGGAGTTACTGAGGCTGAGAAGGGAGGGATGCACTCTTCAGGCAGCAGGAATGGCATGTGCAGTGGGGGGAAGGAGTATGACCGGCAAAGAGCACCAAGAAAAGACCAGAGGGGCTGGAGCAGAGAGGGAGAGTGGGAACATGGTGATGAGGTGAAGCTAAAGAAATATGGAGGCCAGCATACCACAGGCCTTGACTAACAATGAGAGGAATTTTGTCCTTGTCCTAAGAACAATGTGTATCCATTACAGGGGCTTAAGTTTGCAGTGGGGCTGGGAATGTATGAGACGTGATCAGATTTGAGGTCTGGAAGCTCTGTGGAGCACAGATTGGAAGGGCCCACAGGTGATGCAGGAAGGCCATGTAGGAGCTATTGCGGTTGGTTGTCCAGAAGGGAATGAGGCAGCTGCCTGCACTAGGGTCATGGTGGCAGAGAAAAGAAATGGAAGATAGATTTGAGTTATGTGACCAGCAGAACTTAGGGATGGATTAAGAAAGGAGAGACCCAAAGTCCTTAGTCCCAGTCTTCCATGACTGGCAAGACCATCTTCTCATGGGGAACATGGGAAGAGGCCCAGGTTCAGTGGGGGAAGTTCATGAGTTTGGTTTGGGACATACTGAGTTTGAGAGGTAAAAGGAGAAAGTCAGAATAGGCAGTTGGTTGAATGGGCTTGACCCAGAAATGAAATACATAGATGGGTATATAGATGCTAATGGAAAAAGAGCATGGGTGAGAGTCCTTCATGGAGAAAGTAGGGGTCACAAAGAGCAGAAGACGTAGGAAAGAGTCTAGAGGGCCTTCATCATGGCGGGCAGACACACTTTCATCATGTAATGGTGGGTGATCCACAAAGCAGAGAGGCTCCAGTGTGGGGGGCAGGGGGCGGGAGGGGCAGGGGAAGGCAGATGTGCACTATTGTGAAAGCCCAGGAGAATTTCTCAAGGAAGGGAGGGTGGTGAACAGCATCAAGCAAGGTCTGCAAGATCAAGTAAGACTGAGAAATGTTCCTGTGTTTTGCAACTGGAGGACCCTGATGAAGGAGGCACTTAGACAAGGTCTCAAAGAGGGGGCTCCGGTCTAGCTGGTCCAGAAATGATATGCTTATGGGCTGACCATTCCTCACTCCGGGCCTGGCAGGAGAGCTTCAAGACAACTCTTTCAGGTGCTCTTAGCTCTCATGCCCCGGTCATAAAAGCTAACCCCTGGACCACGCCAGTGTCCAGGAGCCACCCAGGTCTATTCAGGGAGGTACAGGGGCTCTGGTTAATGATAGGGAGCTTCCTGGGAGATATGCTGACTGTAGGCATCACCCTGGCACTGGTGAGTCTTCAAAGTAAAGGTGATAGGCCTGGGGGCTTCTGGGCTGAGAGGATCTGGCTGTGCCGTGTTTCCAGGGGGCCATCAGTGGAAGAAGTCGCTGGAGCAACCTGGAGAAAGTCTGCACCTCTGTTAACCTCAGCAAGGCCTGCCAGAAGCAGGAGGAACTGGGTGAGTGGGGTGGGCAGGCTTGGGGGTTGGGCAGGGAGGTTCTCTGAGCCTAGACTGAGCCCCCATTGTTCTTCAGACTCCAGCACGGAGGCCCTGACACTAAACCTGACAGAAGTGGTGAAAAGGCAGAACCCAAAATCCAAGAAGGGCTTTAACCAGGTAAGGGCTTCCCTCTCCTTCCAGCCACACCCCTTAGGAGACTTACTAGAGCGTGCATGTGCGTGTTTGTGTATGTGAGGCACAGTTTCACGTGTGTATGTATGTGTGTGTGTGTGTGTGTGTGTAAGAGAGAAAGAGAGAAAGGAGGGGTGTCTGCAGTGGGGCCTGCAGGTGGGAGAGGAGAAGCAGGGTAAGGGGTGTGGTTTGGGGGGGTACACAGGTGTGGAGTGTTGTGGGGTGTCAGGGAGGGAGGGATGCCCATGAGAGGATGTGTACGTGGAAGGGCTATGGGTTGGGCACTAGGAGAGCTCTTCAGTCTGAGGTCAAGCAGGCTTCGTGTCAGGGACCCTGGAGCTCTCCCAGTGAGGTCTTTGCCTCTTTCAGACTCAGGAACAGGCAAGGCAGGGCCTGATGGGGCCTCTGAATGCCTCCCCTGACTTGGCCACTAACCCTGGAGAGCTGCCAGCTAAACTCCGCCCCATCTCCCAGACCAGATGGGCAGTTGTGGGAGAAGGAACTGCAGAGGGCTGGCAGTTTTTGTGGCCAGAGCTTCAGGGCTGACTGAGCCTTCCTTCTAGATCAGCACGTCGCAGATCAAGGTGGACAAGGTGCAGATTATCGGCTCCAACAGCTGCCCCTTTGCTGTGTGTCTGGACCAGGATGAGAGAAAGATCCTGCAGAGTGTGGTCAGGTGGGAAGGGAGTGGAGGACAGAGAGAGGGCCGATTTCTGCTTCTCTACCCAAAGCCCTGAAATAGCTGAAGGGATGGGCCTTGCCCTTATCCCTGAACCTATTGTGCCCCCCAGGTGTGAGGTCTCACCCTGCTACAAGCCAGAGAAGAGCAACCTCTCCCCACCACCCCAGAGGGCCCCAGACCCACCAGCCCAGGCTGCACCTGACCTCTGCTCCCTCCTGTGCCTGCCCATCATGACTTTCAGCGGAGCTCTGCCCTAGTGTGGGGCCTGGTGCCAGACTGGACAGGAAGCCCTGGGGCAGCCTCCTCTGAGCCCTGCTCCCAGACGTTTGCAGTCTATGAAGAATGGAATGGCCCTATGCTGATTCACCATCCCACTGTGGGTCTTGCAAAGGATGAAACAGGATGGTTTCTGGGCCTTGGGGCTCTGAGGAAGAAACAGGCATTAGGGAGAGTAGGACGAGAGCCCAGAGCCTCTCAGGTTCCTCATGGGAGAAGGACAGGGATGGGTGAGTTGACCTCTGAAAGTCCTGACCACCAGCATGGACTGAAATACTTCCTAGAAGGTAGATCTGAGGCTCTGATGCTCTGATGCTATGGTTTAGGCCTCTCCCAACCCTTGGCTGGGCCTACTCCTTACTTTGTCAAAGACTTGAGGGATGCTTTGTGGCTGGGGTTCAGTCCCCTCCACTCTGGAGCTCAGGTGGTGGAAACACAGATGAGACTTTTCTTTCCTTTGGTACCACCCTCCCCTCAACACACCCACACCAGCACACCGTCTCATAGTATCTCTCTCTCAAGTCCCCTGGTCTTCTGGAAACAGCACTAATGACTGACCTATTGTCAGACCTGGTACAGATGCTCTCTTGACTCCCTTTCTGGATCTGTGATCCTTGGGAGACAGAACAGGCTTAAATTCGGGAGTAGCTCAGTTTCCTTCTAGCTAAATAACCAGAGGACGTCAATTAAATTTGGCCTTCCATTATTTGAGCTCTGGGATGGGGGCGGGGGGGGGGAGGTGGAAGGGAATTGAGGAGAATCCTTGAAGGGTTGAGGAGAAGTTGTCAGCAAAGCCTTAACCCCCTGCCAGGATTAGTGCCTCATTTTCTAAATGCTGATTCCTCCTTTTTGGGGTCCCTGGGATATTCTTGCAGCCCCTGGAATGCTTCTCACTCACACCTGCCCCAGCTGAGGCACAACCCAGACTGAGGAGGTGAGAAGCATCAATTCTACCTTCCTCAGGAGGAACTGCCTTTGTCAGGCTAAGAGAAGATGGTCAGGTGCCCCACCCTACACACCCTTCTCTGGAGGCCCCAGAGCCTCCACTCCCAACTCCCATTGTCACTCTTCGGGCTGGCCCACATTATGTGCAGAGTTCTTTGGCACCGTTCCAGCACCTGGGCAAGATTCCAGAGCAGAGGATGGAGAGACTGCCTCGTGGCGCTTAGTGCCTAATGGAGGAGAGATGGGATTGATGCCTGGGAAATGATAGCACATGAGAGCCTGCAATTTAAAACTGCCAGGTTGAGAAATGGAGTCCCAGCGTGCCTCTTCCTCACTGCCCTCCAATTCCCAGGGCAGCCATGTTGCCAAAATGAAAGAAGCAGAATCAGCACCACTTACTGCTGCCGCCCCAGCCCCCATTACCCCAGTGGGAAGAGACTGGAGATGAGGAGGATGGGAGTCCTGTCAGTTCACCCAGCCTTCTGGGCCCTCCCCCCATGGCCAGTGGAAAGCCTGGTGATCCTACAGAGTAGGAGAAGATGCTTGGAATAAATATGACTAATAAATTGCTCATATCTAGAATGTATAAGGAACTCATTCAGACAAGCTATTAGGAAAATTAACAAAAGACCAGAGCAGTCACCTTATAAAAATGGAGTTCCAAATGAACAAGAAATCTGAACAAGTACTCAACGTCATTAGTCGTCAAACAAATGCAAGATAAAAACACACCACTCTGAAACTGGAGCATGCTGCTGGTGGGACTGGAAAATGGTGTAATCATTATGGAAAATAGTATGTTGGTTTCTCAAGAAGTTAAAAATAGAATTACGATATGACCGTCCCACTTATACCCAAAAAACTGGAAGTAGGATCTTGAAGAGATATTTGCACACCCATGTTCACAGCAGTACTACTCACTATCGGCAAGAGGTGGTAGCATCCCAAATGCCCTTGACAGAAGAATAAACAAAATGTGGTGCATATGTACAGTGGAATACTACCCAGTCTTATAAAAGAAAAAATGTTGTCACATACTACAACATGGGTGAACTTTGAGGACATTATGCTAAGTCAGTGGTTCTCAACCTTCCTAATGCCTCCTAATGCCGTGACCCTTTAATACAGTTCCTCATGTTGTGGTGACCCCCAACCATAAAATTATTTTCATTGCTACTTCATGACTATAATTTTGCTACTGTTATGAGTCATAATGTAAATATCTGATATGCAGGATGTATTTTCATTGGTACAAAAGGGTCCTGACCCACAGGTTGAGAACCGATGTGCTAAGTGAAATCGAAGACAAGTACAGGGGGCCGGGTGTAGTGGCTCATGACTGTAATCCCAGAACTTGGGGAAGCTTAAGCAGGAAGATTACTTGAGGCCAGGAATTTGAGACCAGCCTCAGTAACAGAGTGAGACTCACACACACATGCACACCCAACCCTGGTCTACAAAAAATAAAAAAAATTAGCTAGGCACAGTGGCACGCTTGTAGTCCCAGCTACTCAGGAGGCTGAGTGGGGTGGGGGTGGGGGGTGGGGGGGTGGTCACTTG
>CAUYQV010163014.1:0-10328 GCA_963574575.1 Galagoides demidoff | reverse complement strand
TCTCCAACAAAGGTTTAATAACCAGAATCTAAAGAGATCTAAAACCTATTAGCAAGAAGAGAACAAGTGATCCCCTCTCAGGGTGGGCAAGGGACTTGAAGAAAAACTTCTCTGAAGAAGAAAGGCACATGGCCTACAAACATATAAAAAAATGCTCACCATTCTTAATCATCAGAGAAATGCAAATCAAAACTACTTTGAGATATCATCTAACACCAGTAAGATTAGCCCATATCACATCATTTTAAAAATTCATGGTCAACATGACTGAATGATTTATCCAGTCCATATGAGATGTTTTCCACACTCCTGCCATATTTGTTATATTCCCCAGGTTAAACTCTTGTTTGCTATTATACTTCTTGAATTGTGAATCCATTATTTGGTAATGTACCTTAGATGTAATCTTATTGCATAAGGTAGAATTTCTGATCTGATTTTTAAGACTCTTGATAATTTTCAATTACTAAGGCAAGTGAAGATACACCGCATTTTTGGAAGCTTGATCACATCATCAACTGTTTAGAATATAGACTATTAACTATTTAGAGGTTAAGAACGTGGGCTCTGGAGATCTTGGAACAATTATTTAATCTCACTAAGGCTCAATTTTCTTATCTTTAAAGTGAAGAAAATACCAAAACATATTTCAGAGAGTCAGAAGGGTTAAATAAAATAACAGAAAGTTGAGTATAGTGCTTGGTTCAGCCATAAAAAAAATCAAGCTATTATTATAATTATTATTGTTGTCATATAAAATCTCAGAATTAGCATTGCATTATTTAGACTCCCTTCCTCTAATACTTCAAAATTATTTTGATCAAAAGTGGTGTGTTTTTCCAGCTTCCTGGTGGAAATATCTTTTCATAGATAGAACGGGAGCAAGTAAGTATTTTTTCCCTGATAAATGTACCACTGTATTTCTATCTTTTTGCATTGTAGATTTTCAGCTCTCCAACACTGGATCTTTTGAATGTTTAGAACCTATGGAGACCCAGAAAACACCCATTTGGGTGGAGTAAACCCATGATTTCAGGATAGAGTCTAGAAGGCTTTCTCAGTGCATGGACATTCCATGAGAATCACAACTTTTATTAAGCCACCTGGATGATTGAAGGGTCTAAGGATCTAATCAAAACCATACAATTTATTCTATGTGGTCAATATACTCACCAATAACTAGTAGGACTATGGTCCTAAAGATGCAGGGGACAAAAATCCCAGAATTTTATTCATTAAAATAAGGAAATAAATGGTCACATGAGAGGTAATGTGTAGATAGTTTTAAAGCTTAAGTTTTAAAATAACTGATATTCCTCCAAACCCCAAACAATTAACCCAAGAACAGAAAAATATAGAGAAGCCAAATTACTTTAAAGTAAACAATTTCTTAGAGTTTTACATTAGATACATTAATGATTTAAATATTAGTTAGAATTCTTTCCACTGCAAGTTACAGTTACTTAAGGAATTTAAATAATAATGAAACATATGACTCAGATAACTGGATGTCCAGAAGGAGGACAGATGTCAGGATTGGCTTCATCTGGCAGCATTAGTTTTCTTTCCTGAAGGTGACTCTGCTTTCCTCCACTTGCTGGTTTTACAAAATGGCAGTCTCCATTTCACCAGGGCATAATCTCTTCCTGCTACTCTCACTTAAAGGTGAAGAGACATTTCTCAGAAACTCTCAACAAGTTCTCTTTGACCTCACTGTCAGTATTGTGTTTCGTCCCCCATTCCTGAACCAGTTATTAGCAAAAGGATAAGAATACTCCTGAAACATATGACATCAGGTAAAAGAGCTATAGATGTATGAATGAAAACTGGGATGCTCTTGGGAAGAGGGAAATCAATGTTGAGTAAGCAATCAACAAGGAGTAATCAAAAACTTCCTGAGGATCGGATGGAGCAGGGAATTGTTTCTTCCAGAAAATTAGTTTTTCATACAACAGTTGGGACTTTTAAACAATTAAGAAAACAAAAAGAGTCTAAATCTTTTTTCATCTGATTTTCACCTTTGCTGAAAAGACAATAATAATCTCATTACTACTGAATGAATAATTCAATATTATGATTATTAATGGGTTGTAAGAACATTATTTTATATACTGTCTTCAGCCAGGTTTCAGAATTCTCGCATATTTCTAAACACTTTTAAATTGTTTGGAATTTAAAAAAAAACCTAAACCTAAGTGGTAATTTTCCCTTAATTTTTAGGACATGGGATTTTTTAAAATGGAAATGCAATCTGTATATAATAACCTAGACTTTAAAAATGTCGTTATGTAACAGCTATTTGATGTTTGACAAGTTTTTGACACTCTTTAATGAGCTTGTTTATATCTTTAATCTTAGAAATAAATTTACCGAGTACAAATCTGAGCACCAAGTATGGTTAAGTTCAGCATTTTATCCTTGAAGGGATGGAGTGGTATCTAAATTCAGCAAGCCACTTTTTAATTTTCTTAAAGTGAAAACATACCCACATGTCTTAATTATTTCAGTCTCAATACTTTTTCTTTAACTTTCATCTTTATCTTAGACCAAATTAACAGCAATTTTTCTATGATTAGGAATGTCTAACTATTGTTCGTGAGAAAAAGCGAATGACCTGAACTCAGGAGAGCTGGGCACAAAGCTTTCAAGCTACTTATGTGGGCTCTGGAGGGCCATTTTGCCTTTCCAAACCAGTTTTATTCTCAGGTTGCTAGACTCAATGAACAATTTTCACATTGTTCATTTATTTTATGAACATTTATTGACTGCCTGTTGTGGCTTTGGGAATTAAAAATACTAAGACTTTGTCCTTGTTCTCAAGGAGTAGTATGTAAGTGGTACAGATGACATATATCACAAAGGAATTTTTCTGATGACTTAAAACAGTGATTGTAACGTGAATGGGGCATTTTGGAATTATCTAGAAGGGATACTTAAATCCTCTTAAGGTGGCGATACATGGAGGGAAGTTTCCTTGGAGATGATGATAATCTGAACTGCATTTTGAAGGATGAGTAGCTGGGCAAAGGGACGTTGGGAGGAGTTGATGACATTCAGAAAGAGGAGAAAGCACGAACAAAGGAATGAAGTGAAGAAACAGACTGCTGTAAAGGGAAACTCTAAGTAATTCATGTTACTGGAGAAAAACTATGAAGCCAAGAGTAGGAAAGGAAAGCCTTGCAGGAACTGGGAGGCTTTGAGGGACTTTTTCCCCTGTAGGGGATGATTCTAATATTCTATTTAACAGTCAGAATGAAACACAACAGATTTATCCTACCATCTTATTCTAACTTTCTTTAATTCTTCGTATTTTAACATTACTTATTTAACATTTAATTCTACTATTTTAATAACACATTGTTGTGAATTAGTAAAGTGTTTGTCGAATGAGTTCAGCCAAAGACGCTGCCATTACTCTGGAGTATGCAACCCTCAGTTCAGTTTTCTTGCTATTTTTATAATGTTAACTCTTCCCCTCATAACGTAAACTTAAGAACTAGCAAAGCAATCTGTTGCTTTTGCATTCTCTATTACATACACAACTTTAGATTTGATTTTTCTGCTCTTCCATCTCTTCTTTCTCCTCTTTTTACTTAGAAAAGTCTCCTAGTAAGATAAACATTCTAGAAGTGAGATTCAGTAAGCTATATCATTAGATGGTAACACAAATTATCTGACTATTAGGTGCCCCATGAAAAGAGAAATGTGCTGCAATCCAGGGTCAAATGACCAGAGGTGGAGAAGAGTCTGGATATCTGAGAAGGAAGAAAACATAACTCTGCCTCTTCACTGGAGAGAGCCATCTTCAGCCCGTGTGCTTTTTCTGGTAAAGCCTGCCAGGGTCAAGAAGTGTGAAATACTCATCAAAATAATAGAAAGGCCTGTTACTCAAAGGAGGGAAAATCTAAAGTTAGTAAACAGAAGATTTCCTCAATATGACTGCAGACAATAGAAAATAATAGAATACTTACCTTATTGATACTTTCATCTTTCTTATGTGATCTAATAGGAAAATTATTTTGCAGCTCTCTCTGTTAGGGAAAATGACCTGAAACTGGTGCATATATAGTCAACTTTATCCTTACTTACATGATGAATGTCCACCTCCCAGGCCTTCCCTATTTTTGCTTGAATGAACAGATAAGAAATCCCGTAAGTCCTGGCAAAGAATAGAACACATTTTTCTCAGAATTTCCCAGGAGGGGAGGTGAAGTGACTAAGGAACTTGAAGAGGGTACTATATGGAAGCCTGGACAAAGAGAGAGAAGGGTAGGAACTGTTTACAGGGTAGGGAGGGAGGAAGCATACACAGAGACCATTTCTCATGGGGCTTAAGTCTGGGAGGGCTTCTCCTTAGGTTGTATAGATGATTAAGTCAGAGAAAATCCCTAAGATCCCCCTATTCCTCTTCATTATCTTACAAAGCTGGCCTCATGGATGTGCAAGCTGTGCAGCTGTACAGAACATATGCTCAGAAGGGCCTGCACTTGGTTTAATGTGCAACTCTTATTGTATTGGAATTCTTAATTTTTTGTTTTCACTTGTGTTTTGTAAGTAAGGTCCAGTGGGATAATGTAGCATGAACCCAGGGTGTGGGTTCAATATGCATGTGTGCTGCCATCTTTTGCTGCTCCATTCACATGTAGTGTTCATGATACAGCGGGAGCACAGAATTTCTCTGGACCCAGGATGAGTGGGAATTCAGTGAGATTCAAAGCAAGTACAAGGTAAGCTTGTTATGTTACATCTTTGTCTGAGTAAGCAGAGGTTCTAACAGCTGCAAGCGGCCAGGCTGTTTGAACTAGCATGTGCTTTGAATGCAGAAAGAAGGCAATGGTGAAGAGATAACCTATAGAATAGGAGAAAATGTTTGCAAACCATATATCTGATAAGGGATTTACCTCCTAAATATGTAAGGAACTTAAACACTTCAGTAGCAAGAAAACAAATAATCCAGTTTAAAAGTGGGCAAAGAATTATAGATATTTCTCAAAAGAAAACTAACAAATGGCCAAAAGGTTTGTGGAAAAATGCTTAATGTCACTAATCATCAGGGTAATGCAAATTAAATCCACAATAAGATATCACCTCACAGCTGTTAGGACAGCTATTATCAAAAAGATGAAAGATAAGTGTTGGCAAGGATGCAGAAAAAAAGGGAACCCTTGTACACTGTTAGTGGAAATGTCAATGAATGGCTGTCCCTCAAAAATTTAAAATTACAACTACTATATGATCCAAAGAAATCCCACTACTAGGTATATATACAAAGGGAATAAAATTAGTAAGTCAAGGAGATGTCTCCGCTCCCACTTGCACTGCAGCATTATATACAATAGCCAATATATGGCATCAACTTAAGTCTCCAACAACAGATGAGTGGATAAAGAAAAAGTACTATATATACACACAGTGGAATATAGTCTTATAAAAGAAGGAAATCCTGTCATTTGTAACAACATAGATGACACTGAAGGATATTATATAAAGTAAAATAAACCAGACACAGAAGGACAAATATTATATGATTTCACTTATATGTAGAATCCAAAAAAGTCAAACTCAAAGAAGCAAAGAGTAGAAAGTTTGTTACCAGGGACTGAGTGTACAGGGTGGAGGTGAGGGGTGGGCAGGGGAAGATGTTAATTAAAGGATACAGCTTTCAGTTACATAGGAGGAGCAAATTTAATTAATCTATTAATAAATCTACTGTATAACAGTCTAATATACATATATATAATTTTTTAAATTAATAAATCTATTGTATAACAATCTAATATACATATATATATAGTTTTTTTTTTATTGCAGTTTTTGGCCAGGGCCGGGTTTGAACCTGCTACCTCTGGTATATGGGGCCGGCGCCCTGCTCCTTTGAGCCACAGGCATAGCCCCCACAATCTAGTATATATTTGAAAATTATTAACAGAGCAGGTCTTAAGTATTTTCACCATAAATAAACTATGTGAGGTAATACATATGCTAATTTGCTTGATGTAGCCATTCCTCAATGCATATGCATTTCAAAACATACAGCTACACACCATAAATACATATATTTTTTGTCAACAAAAATAAATAAAAATTAAAAAATTAAAATACTAATTAGAAAAGTAAATAAATTTTAAAAAGAAAAGGCCATGTTATTAAGAAACATGAATGGCCCAGGAATCTTTTCATATCCTTTCTTACTCATGTTACTTCTCCATATTAGCTAACTACTTATGCTAAGATAATAGCAATAGTTGCTCCTTACTCATCAGTAACTTGAAGTTAGAGGATGTTGGTAGAATGTGTTACAAATTAAGAGGTAAAATAAAAATCGTTAAGTTAGTTTTGTATAGTGATTCCACTGTCTTGGTAAGAACAAAATAAATATGTAAGTATGAGCTATGAAGCACTAGTTGTGTAATTTCAGTGATTCCACCTACAAGTTGAATACTCTTATATTTGATTTAAAACTGATATTACACAATATTAAGGTGAATGGCAAAAGTCATGCTAACAATTTAAAATTCTAATTTTTCTTTACTTAGAGCAAAATGAAATAGCAAATGACAACTTGAGAGAGCCACTCCATAAGAAAGAAACTGTCAACAAACTAGGCACAGAAGGAACATACCTCAAAATAATAAAAGCCATATATGACAAACCTGCAGCCAACATCCTATTTAATGGGGAAAAGTTGAAAACACTCCCCCTAAAAACTGGAAGAAAAGTATGCCCACTATCACTTCTATTCAACACAGTACTAGAGAAAATTCTCACAAGAGAATGAAATAAAGGGCATACAAAATAGAAAGAGGAGGTCAAACTATGCCTGCTTGCCAGCAATGTGATATTATATATAGAAAATCCTAAAGATTCCTCCAAAAGAACTAATAAATAAATTCAGCAAAGGCTCAGGTTACAAAATTAATGTATACAATTAGTAGCATTTCTATACACTAATAACAGTCAAACTGAGAGTCAATTCAAGAACTAAATACTATTTATAATAATTATAAAGAAAATAAAATGCCTAGGAATATATTTAATCAGAGGAGTAAAAGATCTGCATAAGAAGAACTATAAAATACTGATGAAATAAATCATACGTATCACAAACAAGTGGAAAGACCTCCCATGTTCATGAATTGGAAGAATCAACATTGTTAAAATATCCATACTACCCAAAGTGATTGACAGGTTCAGTGTAATTCCCATCAAAAATACAGTATAAATGTTCATAGAATTAGAAAAACAAATCTAATTTTCACATAAAATAAAAATTAACCCAAATAGCCAAAGCGGTCCTAAGCAAAAAGAACAAATGTGGAGACCTCACATTAACTAATTTTAAATTATATTATATGCATAAGGCCATAGTTACCTAAACTGCATGGTATTGGTATAAAGGTAGATACTTAGATCAATAGAACAGAATAAAGAACCCAGAAATAAAATCATATAGCTATAACTAACTGATTTTCAATAAAGCAGACAAAAACAGACTAGGGAAAGGATCAAATGGTAGATCTACTTTTAGTTCTTTACGGAATCTCCACACTATTTTCCATAGAAATTGTACTAAATTTACATTCCCACTAACAGTGTATAAATGTTCCCTTTTCACAGCATCAGAGTGCCAACATCTATTGTTTGATTTTTTAACAGTGGCCATTCTGACAGAGGTAAGGTGGCATCTCATGGTAGTTTTAATTTGCATTTCCCTGATGATTAGTGATGTTGAGCATTTTGAAGCCCTATTCAATTATTTTTCTGGGAAAATTGGATAACCATATGCAGGAGAATGAAACTGGACCCCAATCTCTCTTCATATAGAAAAAATAACTCAAGATGGATTAGAATTAAATGTAAGACCTGAAACCATACAAATCCTAGGGAAGACTCTTCTGGACATTGGCCTAGGCAAAGAATTTATGACTGAGATCACAAAAGTAAATACAGAAACAGCAAAAATAAATAAAAGAGACAGTTAAATGGAAACACTTCTGTGCAGCAAAGGAAATAATTGACAGAGTAAACAAACTACAGAGTGAGAAAAATATTTGCAAATTATACATTTGACAAAAGACTAATATCCAGAATCTATAAAAGCTCAAATATATCAGCAACAAAAAAATAAATAACACCATCAAAAAATGGGCAAAAGACTTGAACAAATGTTTTTTTCAAAAGAAGATATACATGATGATTGTGTAACCACATCAGATTGTATTTTAAAAAAATCAAAATCAGCACATTGTACCCCATATATGCATGAATGCATTCATGATCTATGTGTATTTGACTTAATAAAAAAATGAAAAAAAAATAAAAAAAGATATACAAATGGCCAACAAACATACGGAAAAATGCTCAACATCACTAATCATTAGGGAAATGCAAATTAAAACCACCATGAGATGCCACCTTACCTCTGTCAGAATGGTCACTGTTAAAAAGTCAAACAATAAATGTTGGCACTGATGCTGTGAAAAGGGAACATTTATACACTGTTAGTGGGAATGTAAATTTAGTACAATTTCTATGGAAAACAGTGTGGAGATTCCTTAAAGAACTAAAAGTAGATCTACCATTTGATCTAGCAATCCCACTACTGGGCATTTACCCAAAGGACAAGAAGTCACATATCAAAAAGACCTTTGCACCTTAATGTTTATCACAGCACAATCACACCCTAAGTGCCCATTAATGAGTGGATAAAGAAAATGTGGCATAGATATACCATGAAGTACTTTGATCTATTAAAAGAAATGAAATAATGTCTTTTGCAGCAACTTGGATGGAACTAGAGGTCATTATTTTAACTAAAGTATCTCAGGAATGGATAAACAAATACCATATATTCTCACTTATAAGTGGGAGCTAACAATGGGTGTGTGTCACAAAGTAATATAATGTACATTGGTAACTAAGAAAATGGGAGGGGGGAGGAGAGGGAGGGGGTAAACAATTGCCTATTAGGCACAATGTATCCTATTCTTGTGACAGGGACACTAAAAGCCCTGACTTCAATATTCTACAATTCATCTTTGTAACAAAAAACATGTGCACACCCTAACTCTACTGAAATAAAAAGAAAAAAGGAATAAACATAAGTGGGCAAAAAAGAGAAAATATTTTATGTTTTAATGGCATTTATGATATTCTTTTCTTGCTTTTTGAACAAGAGGTCTAATATTACAATTTTGCACTGAACCCCACAAATTTTGTAGCTATCACAAATTATGGTCTACCTCTCAAGAACCACTTGAAAATTCAAAAAAAAGTTTTGTATATATACTGTAACAGAAAAGGTTTGGAATAGTAGGGTCTCTCTTCCCAGCACGGCCAATCATGCTGATCCCAATCATCAGAAATAGGGCAGGAAGAACATCACCCTCCGATTACTGCTTATACACTTAACTTAAATAAGTTAAGGTGCCTCTGGCATTGATTGAACTATAGGAAGACCCACCTGGTTTGAGAGACAATAGATTGAATTCCTTGATATCCTCCATATGTAAGCAAGGCACAAACTTACAAAAAACAAACGGGAAGGTCCAACCTATTGTTTTTAACATTTGTGATTAATGGTCATCTACTGTTACATTGGGGTCCACATGTTTATCTTTAGATTTCACTAAAAACAATCAATGATTTGTCTAGAACAACATTGGTGCTTCTAGCATCTGGTCTCCAAATTCAGGAAATACTATCTCTATTAATTAAGCTTTGGTTCCACTGCGAGTTCCAGAACCCTCACCCCTCCAAAAAAAAAACCCAGGGACTTCAACAAGTTGCATGTTCTTTTCTCTCTGAAAGTAAGTGATTCAGGGCTGCTTTGTCCTCTGTGTTGTGAGTGGTTCAGGTCCCTTCTATTTTGTGTTCTGCTATGCATAACCTCCATCTTCAAGGCTGCCTCGGCATCCAAAGTGTCCTTAGCCATCAAATCTGTCCACCAAAAAAAAAAAAAAAAGCAGAAAAGACCTACCCCTTTCCTTTGAAGAATATTGAGAAATTGTTCATTTGACTTTCACTTACATCCTGACAGCCAGAGTTCAGACACAAAGCCCTGCTAGATGCAAAAGAGATGGGTAAATGTAATCCTGTGTTTCCAGCTTAAGGCAGAGAGTTTTGTTACTGAGGAAAATCAGGAGAATTGAATTTGTGGGAAAATGTCACTATGTCATGTCATATTTTCAAGCCACCTAAATCTTTCTGCAAGGACTTCTCACCTCAGTAAATCCCAGTAGCATAATGCCTGATATAGAATACAGTAGGTAATCCATGAAGGTTGTTCAACTTGTTCACGTACATTCATAGAATTTCTTTTTTTTTTT
>CAUYQV010163010.1:0-18134 GCA_963574575.1 Galagoides demidoff | reverse complement strand
AATGATGGCTGCAACCAAAAAATGGCCGGGCGTTGTGGCGGGCACCTGTGGTCCCAGCTACTTGGGAGGCGGAGGCAGGAGACTCGCTTGAGCCCAGGACTTGATGCCACGGCACTCTACCCAGGGGGACAGCTTGAGGTTCTGTCTCAAAAAAAAAATAAATAAATAAATAAAATAAAAAGAAAACACAACTATAGGTGAAATCATTACATTTGATACCTCTTTGGATGGTTAAGGGTCTGCTGGTGTTTTTCCGAAGTTTGCTTCCCTGAGAGTTTGTAGTAAGAACATTATTTGCTCTTAGCTCTAATTGTCTTTAACTTGAACAATGATCTGAAGAGGCCTTTGGGCTTGGGCCTAACAAAAAGATTCTGAGATGTCTGAGTCACCAGAGGTGAAGGAAACTCAACTGGTGCGTGTAAAGCAAGGTTTTCCCAACTAGCGACCCAGGACTGGGGAGTCCATGAGCCCCTGAAATTATAGACGTAACTTTCCACATATGCGTTGTGTATATGGAGAAGGAACACATATCTTTTCAGGTTTCTCAAATGCTCCCCGACCTTAAAATGGTTAAGAATCTCTGTAGAAAGTAGAGACAAAAGATCAAAGCAGTGGCAAAAAAATTTCAAGGATATTTGTTGCATGGAGAAGCTGAGAGTGAGACCCAGGAGGAGAAAGCAGAGGTCAAGATAGGCAAAGGGCTAGAACCCAGAAGGTTAGCATACCTGGAACATGGGCCCAGAAGCTGGAGCAAAATTATCTGAATCTGAATTGCTCTCATCAAGGTCACCAATAACTTACACATTGTGAAATCCAACCAGTGGTCAGGTCTCAGCCTCCACCTCACTTGACTATCAGCCAACTGGCACAAGTGATCATTCTTCCTCTTGGAATGCTTTTTTGGCTCGGTGCCTGTGGCTCAATCGGCTAAGGCGCCAGCTATGTACACCTAAGGTGGCGGGTTGGAATCCCCAGCCCAGGCCCCCCAAACAGCAATGACGGCTGCAACCAAAAAATGGCCGGGCATTGTGGCGGGTGCCTGTGGTCCCAGCTACTTGGGAGGCGGAGGCAGGAGACTCGCTTGAGCCCAGGAGTCGGAGGTTGCTATGAGCTGTGATGCCATGGCACTCTACCCAAGGGGATAGCTTGAGGCTCCGTCTCAAAAAAAAAAAAATAGAAAAATTAGCAGGATACAGTGACATGTGCCTACTGGTCCCAGCTACTCAGGAAGCTGAGGCGGGAAGCTCACTGAAGTTGCTGTGAGCTTGGATGACCCCACTGCACTCAAGCCTGGGTAACAGAGTGAGACTCTGTCTCAAAAAATAAACAATAGCAAAAAAACCAAGGATTATTTTTTGAAAGCCCTATAACTTTCCTTATATATGGCAAGGGAAATTATGTTGAATTTGTCCATCTTATTTATGACTAAAACTAAATTTTTTTTTTCTCCAAGAAATTCTGGCCGCTGCAAGGAGCTACTTTTGCTGTGTTTTTCTAATTTCCTAATTGGGCGATACCTTGAAGTAAATGTTGTGAGTGGAGAGGAGTCACTGATAGCTGTCCGTGAACCATTCTCTTGGAAAAAACCTAAAAGTTCCCAAGCTTTAGCATCCACAAAAACAACAGTTGTTGTGACCACACAGAAAAGGTACAGCAGCTGAGTACAGCAAGCTTTTGGTTGGTGCCTTTATCTGTTAAGGGGAAGCAGACATTGCCGGCAGATGATATGGCCAGCACCCGGCTGGGGGAGGTGATATAGGAGGTCAAGTTGAGGTTTAAGCCTTCTGCTACTGTGTTTGGAGTCTCCAAGGAGCTTCTAGGTGAGGCTCTCCAACACTGCCCAGCAGCAGTGTGAAGTCCAAAAGAGGTGGCCACACACCCTCAGCCCTCTCTGCCCAGCATGTCTCAGGCAATTTCCAGAGTAGGATGGGGTTTGTGCTCAGCTCCTGCCACCTCTAGTGTAGCTCATGTGGCAACAGCAGGAGTGCTGGTCACATGAGAGAGCCTGTAGAAGAGGAACACTGAGGAGGGCAGCATAAGGTTGGCTGGGGTGGCGGGGGGAGGGCTACCCATTTTTTACCTGTGGTGTCATCTCTGGAAAGTACTTTGGGTCTACACGGTCTCTTCTGCAACTATAAAACCAAAGAGGTCGGAAATCAGATTTTAAGTTCGCTGCCAAAAAAATCCAAACTATCAATCTCTGAGGGTAGCTAGCAAACGCTCCCCTGTCCCCTGTTAGCTTCAGGACAGATAGGTGTGTGAGCTCAGGTGCTCCCTGGGAATGAGAAGTATCACTTCTCCGATGTTGGAAGCTCTGAGTTTCAAGTCACATGTTGGCCCAGCAACAGTTTAAGATAAGGGCTTATGGATGGCTACTAAACTGTAGGCTGAGGAGAGAATCTGGTGGCAGAGGAATATTGTGTGGTTGTTCACCTGTGGTATTAGACTGTTGCTGAATCCCAGGAAAATGTGTGACCTTGGGCAAGTGCCTTAACCTCATTTGTAAAATAATGGCTACTTGACATGGTTTGAGGAGTATAGTGAGGAAAAGCATATAAAGTGACCAGTCTCCTTCTAGAAGTCTCTGATCAAGTAGTGAGCTCAGGAAGAGAGCAGGACATTCCTGAAGTACCAGGGCCTGCAGAGCAGCACAGATGACTGGGTGTAATGATGGGAGCTTTGGAGAGCCCTAGGTTCTTGTGCAGTGGTACACCAAGCAAACTTGTAGTTATCACTTGGCTTAATTAGAAGAAGGGAAAAATCAGACCAGCCCAGTCAGTTATCTGCCTTTGAATACTAACATACTATCACTGCCCAGGAGTATCTCTGGGCTCCATTTCCTGGCAGTCAAATTGGTGACCCAGAGTGCCTGGTCCAGGCTGGCTTGAGTACACTGGAAGGCCAGGGGTCTGCTGCCCACACTGGTGCTGGCAGGTGCCTCACAGGCCCTGCCCACCTGCTGGGACACCATCAAGCCGCTGCAGTGTTCAACCTCAAGCCCTTCTCAGATAGAAGGGCTGTCACTTAGCAGAGCTGTGCTGGGAGCCCTCCGTGTACTGGCGCTTCCTTCACCTGGTTTCCAGACATTTTGAAAACCTTCTGTTAATCTAGGTCTTCTGGCCATGTGGCTGGACCCATTTACCTAAGTGTGTAGTGGTCATCCTGGTCACCCTTTGTCTCGTTCATATTGGTCTCCAGGTCTTGACCAGCACTCAGGAATGCCCACTGCCTCCCGAGTAGTCTTCACACCTGAGTGCTAAAGGGACTCTTGCCACAGACCCTAGAAAGGATACCTCCCTGTCTGCTTGTGGAGGGCTAAGCTGAAGGCACCCTGACAGGAGGCAGCAACTGATGGGATCCGGAGTCTGGGTAGCCCTTTCTCCCCTCAGTGCTAACTCTGGGTCCAACGCCATCTGGCCCCTGGCCACCTCGAAGCCTCACTGTCCCCTCCCAGTACCTCTTCTTTCCAATCCTCCCTTTCTCCTCCCTGCTGCCCTGTGGCACTTGGCTTGTGGGACTTGGCCTGTGGCAGTGATGTGCTTCATCCTGCTGGTGCCAGGAATTTGGTCAATCCCAATAGCCATTTCTAGGGAAAGGTGGAAGCTTGAGGGCAAGACCAGATTTCCCCCTTGCCAAAAAACAAAGGAAAGCAAGTTGAAGGCCTGGCGCAGATGGAGCAGCCTTTTGCAGGTGGCTCTGTGCCCTGGCAAGGTAAAGTGCTGATACAACTTCTTTAGAAGTTCAGCAGGGAGAACTCCACTGATCAGAAGGTTAAAACAAAGTGCTCACAAGCTCACTGGTTTTAGGAGGTTCCTTGGGGTCCCATTGCTGTTGTGCAGCTGGAGCAATTGCATCTGCCTCTGTCCACAAAAGCAGGGGCTCTTCGGGGGCATTTAAGGATAGGGTCCCAAAGCTGACATGAAACTTGCTGACTACTGCCTTAGGCTAGTCATTCTGTATCAGTTATTTTCAGTGATTGAATAAACTTGGTCTTTCTGAAATAGAAAAGGCTAAGTCAAACTGTGATATGTATAAAATGCCTGGTAATTAATAATTGTTTTTAACTTCAGAATTTATTTTTTAAGGAATTCAAGACGACAACTTCCCAGTTTTCTTCCACAGTATCCCATACCAGATAGACTTAAAAAATGTGTGGAACAAAAAATTGACATCCTGACTTTTCAGCCACTACTTGCTGAGGTAGGAAAAGTGATTGATGCTGTGTAGAATTTTTGCTTCCTACCACTCTTGACTGTTTTCTGACAAAAGAAGGAAAAGCCCTTTTCGGGTTCGTTTTTTACCACAGAGGACTGGAATTTCCAGGTTCTACCACCCACCCACAGCAGCCCCGTCTGCCCCAGCCCCTGTGCTGGGAGGTGTTCTACAGCCTCCAGGTCATGCAGTGGGGCTGTGGGGGCTGGGGGATATCTCTGCCACCAATCCAGCCTCTCTTTTCCAGACTAGGTGGCCTTTGTTAAGGGCAAGAGGTGCTTCAGCCTCTTAGCTACTTTGCCCCCGTGACAGAACTTCACCCTAGGAACGGGCAGGAATTCTCTCTGAGAAGAGGAGCTGAGCTCTTAGCTGTAATCCCAACACTCTGGGAGACTGAGGCAGGATTCCTTGAGCTCAGGAGTTCAAGACCAGCCTAAGCAAAAGTGAGACCCCCCCTCCCCCCCCCCGTATCTACTAAAAATAGAAAAACTCGCCAAGTATCATGGTGGGCTGTGAGGTATGATGCCACCATGGTACTCAACTCAGGGCACACAGTGAGACCATCTGAGGAAAAAAAAAAAGGAGCTGATGAAAAGGGGGCTCTGAGTAAGACTGCCAGAAGCACTGACTAACAGTAGAACACAGGCCCGTCCTGAAGGTCGGGAACAAGGCTGGGACGTCAGCCTCATACTGGTAGCAGCCTTTGCTGGAACATTCTTTCCTTCCCTTATACTGTGCTACTGGGGGGCGGCACCTGTGGCTCAAAGGAGTAGGGCACTGGCCCCATATGCTGGAGGTGGTGGGTTCAAACCCAGCCCCGGCCTAAAACTGCAAAAAAAAATAGAGAATCCTTATACTGTGCTACTGCTTCATTCTGAAGTACAGATGACATCATGGTGGCTGAGGCCTGGGGGAAGCAGTGGGGGCTGCAGGGCAGTAGTGGCCCTGACGGAGCTGTGTGGACAATGGCACATCTGAGTGCAGTAACTGCAGAAGGAAGGTCCAGGAGAGAGAAAGTCTTATTAACTATGACAGAGGAAAGATCATTGCCCTGTCTGCAGTAGGATGCTTTCTATAGGGCTTTAGCTGAAAGCCCTCAGCTAAACTGGGGTTCCAGCGCCAGAGCAGCTGGCACCCCTGCTCTCATGGATGTGGAGCCAGAGCCACATGCAGGGTTGGTGGTGCAGCTGACCTGGGGCCTCCTTTTCATAGTTGTCCTGCTGTGACTAGGGTGTCTCCCATGGGAAACTTGTTTTATTGGCTGGTGCCTAAATGGAAGAGACTGAAGCACACACAATACATCATAATGCGTTTACTTGAGCCACCGTGAGGACAATCATCTGGAGACTTGGGCACAAGTAACCTTGAATATGGCTCTGTCTGGCCTTGGTTATAAGCAGGTTTTTAAAATCAAAAAAAGGAAAGGGAATGGGTTGATACAATTGTCCAGAATTCTCACTGGTTTACAGAAATAACACTGGTTAGCAATTGGCTGTGCATTGTTAGATATAGGGTCTGGGTTATGTGTCTGGGGCAGCAGTATTAGGGTAATTTGTAACTACTTGGGGGCAGTTGCAGGCAGTTTCAGGCAGTGAATTTTTAACTCAAGGAATGGCAGTACTAGTACCACACTGTTGGGATTACTGTGGCTTTGCCGTAAATTTTGAAAATGTTAGTCCTCCAGCTTTTTTTTTTTTAAGGTTTTTTTTTTTTTCTGTTTGGATCTTCTGTATGAATTTTATAATTGGCTTTTCTATGTCTGAAAAAAAGACATTGGAATTTTGATGGGAATTGCACTGAACATGAAGATGGCAGTAACTCTGTTAAGTCTTCCGGTCCATGAACATGAGTGTTTTCATTTGTTATATGTCTTTAACTTCTTTTAGTGATGTTCTGCAGTTTTCATTATACAAGCCTTTTATTTCTTTGGTTAAATTAATGCCTATGTATGTTGCTGCTTTTGATGCTATCTATCATACACAGAATTGCTTTCTTTTCTCTTCAATAATTTACTGTTAGTGTTTAGAAATGGAGATAGTTTTTGTGTTTTGACTTTGTATCCTGGTACTTCACAGAATTTATTCCAAAAGTTTTTGTGAACTCTGTACGGTTGTTTGGTTTTTTTCGTTTTTTTTTTTTTTGAGATGGAGTCTCACTATGTCACCCTCAGCAGAGTGCTGGGGCGTTACAGCTCATAGCAACCTCAAACCCTTGCGCTTAAGTGATTCTCTTGCCTCAGCCTCCTCAGTGTGTTTCTGTACTACAGGTACCCACCACAATTACTGGCTAGTTTTTCTATTTTTAGAGACAGGGTCTCGCTCTTGCTCAGGCTGGTCTTGAACTCATGAGCTCAGGCAATCCACCTGCCTCAGCCTCCCAGAGTGCTAGGATTATAGGTGTGAGCCACCGCGCCCAGCCCCAACTCTGTAGGATTTTATACATCTAAAATCACCCCATCTGCAAACAAAGATAATTTTACTTCTTTCTTTCCAATTTGGATACTTTTTCTCACCTAAGTACTCTGGCTAGGACTTCCAGTACTATGTTGAGTAAGTGGCAAGAGAAGGCACCCTTGCCTTGTTCTTAATCTGAGCAGAAAAGCTTTCAGTCTTTCACCACTGAGTGTATTGTTCACACTGAGTTTTCCACATATGGCTTTTATCATATCAAGGTAGTTTTCTTCTATTCCTCCTTCAGTGTTTTATCATGAAAGTGTGTATGCTTTCCCTGCATCTGTAGGGATGCTCATGTGTTTTTCTTCATTCTGTTAATGTGTTACATTGAACAATTTATGTACATCGAACCATCTTTGCACTCTAGGAATAAATCACACTTGGTCATGGTGCATAGTCCTTTTAATATGCTGCAGAATTCTGTTTGCTAGTTTGTTTTTTATTTGTTGAGGATGTTTGCACCAATGTTTGTAAGGGATATTGGTCTGAAAGTTTTCTTTTCCTGTTGTGTGTTTGTCTGGTTTTGATATCTGGGTAAATGCTAGCCTCAGACAAGAAGTGAGGAGTGTTCCCTACTCTTTAAGCTTTTGGAAAAGTTTGGTAATTATTAGTATATTATTCTTTAAATGCTTGGTAGAAATTTACCTATGACGCCATCAGATACAGAACTTTTGTTTTCCAGTTTTTGATTACCGACTCAATTTCCCTAGTAATTACACATCTGTTCAGATTTCCGAGTTCTTCATGGTGTAGTTTTTGGCAGGTTTTGTCTCTGGGAATTTGTCCATTTTCTATAGGTGTTGGGTGTATAACTGTCCACACTCTCTCATAGTCCTTTTTATTTTAGTAGAATCTGTAGTAATGTCCTTTTATTTCTGACTTTAGTAATTTAAGTCTTCTTGCCTAGTCTGTCTAGCTAGAAGTTTGTCGATCTTTTCAGAGAACAAACTTTTGGTTTTATTGATTCTCTCCTTGGTTCTCTGCAGTTTTCTCAGTAGTTCTTTTGTTTATCTCTGCCCTAGTCTATCTCTCCTTCCCCTAGGAGCCAAGAGTCCATTTGTTTTCCCAGCGAGTTCCACATGGGGCTCTCAGCCATGAGTCTCCTGAGCGCCTCCCTCCCTCTTACTGTGAATCTGGTATGTTTTGTTTTCATTTGTCTCCTGGTATTTTCTGTTTTCTCTCATGATTTCTTCTTTTGCTTTTATCCTCTGTTCTTTTGCACATAATGTATATTGGCTTCTAGCTCCTCTGCTTCTGAGATTTTATCTTGATGCCTAGTTTTGAGAAATTTATAGTATGCTGTGATTTTGTTTTTCTCTTCATGGTCTTGTGCTTGGGGGTGTTGGCTTAGTTTTCCTCAAATCTGGAAATTGCAACCTTCACATCTTAAGGTGCCTTTGCTGCCTCCTCCCGGGTTCCCCTCAGGCTCACAGGCTGCTCTTATTTCCCAGTCTTTGTTCTTCATTGAGTTTTTGGATAGTTTGTATTGCTGCATCTTCAAGTCGCTAATATTTTCTCTGTAGCATGTGATCTTTCCAGCGTGGTTCTGTCAGACATTGTAGTTTTGTGTCTCCGAGTTCCCTCTAGGTCTTCTGTATCTCTACCTACCATGCTCGGTCCTCCTCGTGCCTCTGTGACAGCTGTCTTTATGTCCAGCTCCGTGTCTGTGTCATCCCTCATTCTATTTCTGTTGGTGACATTTTCTCCTATTATGGGTTGTACTTTTCTCTTTCACCAATGCCTGGTAATTTTGTTTGGATGCCAGACATTCTGAATTTTACTATACTGGGTGTTGAATATTTTTTTTTCCTAATAATATTCTTGAGTTTTTTTCTGGGACACAAGTTACTAAGAAGCAAGTTAGATGGACTGGGCTCAGGGTGGCCTGGTCTGGCCATAGACAGAAACAATGAGACCTTATAAGCCTGTGTGTTGAGTGGGACCAGAGTAATTCTTAACTTAGTTCTCATACCCTTCCTTTGTTTTTTTGTTTTGTTTTGATGGACATGTCTCCATCTCCTCAACTCAGGGGCCATGTGTCTCTCTGGTTCCCTGTACTGCAGCCTGGGAACTCTGCCCAGACTATAGCTGAGAGTCCATGGAGCTTGTTTCCTAAATCTCAGGGCCACTATCCCGAGCTGGTCACTGTAAACTACATTTCCACTTTCTCTATTCTTCTTTAAGTTATTTTGGGTAGGAAGAAAAGTCTGGTCCTCATTGCTTTATCTGGTCTAGACCTGGAAGTTCTGTACTTTTTCATACATGTCTGTAGTAGCCAAACCCTGCCCTTCCCAGAATGACCTCAGAAGACCTGAAAAAGGATAACAACAGGGTTGGTGGACGGTGGTGTGGGCATTGAGAGTATCCAGCTGCAGCCCTGAAGACCCCTGCTGAAGGCTGGGAATGTGCTGATGCACTCATGAACTATGGCCTTGGATCACCTTGCCTTGAATTTAGGCAGTTTGGACTTTCTAACCCCAGAGCTGAGATTTCCCGGATGTGGATGTGTTTGATGTATTGCTTTATTCTCACTGACTTGTTAATGTTTGGGTATTTATTCCCCAGCTTTTGAACATGTCAAATTACAAGGAGAAGTTTTCAACTTTGCTGTGGCTTGAGGAGATTCATGCAGAAATAGAACTGAAAGAGTATAATATGAGTGGCATCACCTTGAAGAGGAACGGGGACTTGCTGGTCTTGGAGGTCCCAGGGTTAGCTGAAAGCAGGCCCTCTCTGTATGCAGGTATGTGTGTTACATGGCATGTTCTTCTGGGCAGACTAACAGACAAATCACTTAGGGAAAAGAATATTTTCTAACTGGAAGCACTGCAGTCATACTGCAATCATGTTACCTCATTGTCTTTCCTTTTCCTTTGGGTTAGAATTTCACCAAAAACTTGAGCAGGCTGTGCATGGTGACTCAGTCTATAATACCAGCACTTTGGGAGGCCAAGGAGGGAGGATTGCTTGAGCCCAGGAGTTGGAAACCAGAGCAACATAGTGAGACTCTGTCTAAAAAAAACAAACAACAAAAAAAGGCTGATCAGCAACCTTAGTACAATAAGCACATTTGTTACATCTACATTGCCCGGCAGTGTAATTATCCCAGTAATGTTTGTTATTGCAAGTTCTCAGGGTTGGATTTTATAGTATAACATAGTACAGAAATTTATGATTTTGTATTGATTTTACACATGGTAATATATTTTTAACTAGGTGATAAATTGATTTTAAAAACTCAAGAGTACAATGGACACGTCATCGAGTACATCGGCTATGTGATTGAGGTAAGAGGACATTCTCTTAATAAGAATTAACACTCAGTGAAGCCATTTAACCAGTTGAAAAGGTAAACATCCTGCCCAGCTCTCTCTTTCAGGGAAAGCTGCTCCCTTGGGTATTGGCTAATTTTGGAAAATTTAGAGATGCAGTGAATCTTTAAATGTTGATATGTAAAGGGAACTTAATATTTAAAGAAATACTGTAATTTTCAAACATGTAAAACATATTTCCCTTTTCAGTTTGATTTAAGTTATGATGTTTGCATTGAGGAAAATTTGGGCACTGTGTGTTCTGGAAGAGTTAGCAGAGTGGAATCTCAGAAGGAAAAATACATGTGAGAGTCTGCAGCTCTGATGCTTGTGTGAGGGGATTTTATTGCCTTACCCAACTCTGATGTTCCAAGTCATTTTGCCTGTGGCACCTGTGGCTCTCGGGTGATTTTTACAGCTCACGTCCTGATTTTGGCACTGGGATGTGCACAAGTAGAGGACACACGTATCACTTAATGTAGTAAAGGAAAAAAAAGGAAACATGCTGAAGCCTTTGCTCTGGCAGAGGAAAGGGTTAAAAGATCTAGCAGAGTCTGATAAGGATCCAGAGAAGAGATGACCTCTGACCCTTCCCACCTCGTTTGCTCCCTTCTGCACCTTAATCCTGGTTCCACTGTGGCTCAGTTCTTACAGTGTGGTATTTTCCCAGAGGACACAATCTTGACAGGTTTTCAGAGATCTCGTAGTGACTCACAAGACATGTTTGCCTCAGTATGAGGAGGGTAAAAAATCGCAGAGGGGAAGGCAGTGGAGGTGAGAGGAATGGCATATCCTTGCTACAGGGAAGTTCAGTCTGCTTAAGAAGAGCCGGAGGTGGCTTCTGAGATGACCTTCAATGACCAAAATACAAAAATGTGGTATCCAGGAAGGGCTTGGAAGGTCATTTCAGGTGTCATGAAGGGCCTTGGCAGTGCCACACTCCCCAGCTGGTGCCTCACAGCTGGGGAGTGTGGATGTCCTCAGCTAGGCTGCACAGCTAGTTATAGCAGTTACAGTTTCACTGCATGTAAGAAGCCTGCACTGTCTGGTAGGAGCAAAAGGAACATTGTTTTGAGACTAGTGGGCAGCTCCCACAATTGCCTTAAAGTGAGTAAGCCAGGGTTGGAGAACAGAGGTCAGGGAGAGTTTGTTGGGTAAATCACAGCAAAAAAGTGTAAGGTCTGGTCTTGGGGACATGGCTCCCCCAACCTCACATAAAAACCAGCATAGCTGCAGGGCTGCATCTCAGTGCCAGATGCCAGTGCTTTGGCCACCCTTTAAGATCCTCCATCCCTGTCCCCAGGGCAGCTGGATTCTGACCAAGAGTCCAGAGTCCTTAACTGGTCATGACATGAACTCCAGCCACAGGACAAGGAACACCTGACACTTTCTGTATCTTGGGGAGGCTCACTGGAGCCCATAGTCCCAGTATCAAAAGGGGGCTTGGGTTCTGGGAGCCAGGACAAAAGCATCTTTCTTGCACAAAAGTGCATACCACCTTCTTGTCCTTGACCTTATGAAGAACTTTCACAAACTCCTATGCTTATCTATATGCAGCAAATACCCTACTTTCTCCTGAAGGTCATATCCAGAATCCTGCCACTACACCATCTCTAGATCCTAAGTCTCGGGAGCATCTCTTTCCAGGTACTCTGGGACTGTCTGGATTGCCTATAGCTGTGGACTCAATCCAAAAGTTAACTGCTGGCTTAGCACCTGTGGCGCAAATGGCTAAGGCACCAGCCATATACACCTAAGGTGTCGGGTTCAAATCTAGCCTGGGCCTGCCAAAGAACAATGATGGCTGCAACCAAAAAATAGCCAGGCATTGTGGCAGGCACCTGTTGTCCCAGCTACTTGGGAGGCGGAGGCAGGAAACTCGTTTGAGCCCAGGAGTTGGGTTGGAGGTTGCTGTGAGCTGTAATGCCACAGCACTCTACCCAGGGGGACAGCTTGAGGCTCTGTCTCAAAAAAAAAAAAAAAAAAAAAAAGTTAACTGCTGTGTACACACCATCTAGCATGTGGGAGAAGAATTGATCCAGTTGACAGACCAGCACTAGAATTAGTGATTCCCCTTCTGCCTGTTCCCAGCTCTCCAAGTTCAGCAGCCCTGCAATTGGGTCCCCCTGTCCTGTGCCTCCCACTTATGCACTCTCTGGTGATGTGGCTATGCAATGGGCACTCCTGCCTGTGCATAACAGCAGCTGTTCAGCCTGTGCTGCAGGAAACCCCCCCCCCCGCCCACTCACTGGCTCTGCGTAGCTCACTTTTGCTGTTAACCAAGGTGGCACGAGGAGCCCAGAATGGCCAAGTGACCATCATGGCTTCCAAAGAGTAGACCAGGTCTGCCAAGAGGGAGGCCTTGGGTGCCAAAACCACAAAAGTGATAGAGTCAGGATCATAGGGGTGGAGCACCCACCCTCCTCCACCCTCTTCCAGCCCCAGTTCCTGAGCCTCACAGTCTGGCTATGGTCAGCCAGCACCCTGAGGGACTAATTCGGAGATGAGGTTGCAGCCACCCAGGCCTCAGGAGGGGTCAGGCCTCTTGGAGGTCCTTTAGCAGGATGCCCCACTGTCCTTGAAGCTGCTGCTCCAGGGATGTGGCGTTCACAGTAAAGGTCATAAATTCTCTGGTCTCAGGCTATGGCTGTACTCTCCTGCTGAGAGTGAAAGGGCCTTGCACACCAGTGAACCTTCCAGCTGCAGGTTTGTCCAGATGAGTGGGCTCAGCTCACAGCTCAGGACAGCCTTTTTGGGGGTCAGCCCTGGCCCTCAAGAAACCACCTACCTTAGTCACCTGGAAAAGAATTTGAGCCCCTTTTTTAGCTCAAAGTTTTCCTTCTAATTTTTTATCCCATATTTTCTGAAACTTTTCCTTTCTTTCCTGCTTGAACATTAGAAAACTTGTATTTTAGACTGGAGGCTTCCCAGGGTAGCTGGTCCCCTGCACCATCAGGAGGGCTCTCACAAGGACCTTTCTACCTGTAGCAGCTCCTGTGTATGTAATTTAATGGCATAACAATTTGATCCTTTTCAGCTAATTTTGCAGATACCAAATTTAGCTCAAAGCTGAAGAATGAACTTTTCATGATGTGTTGCTGGATATAGATAAAAGATCATTCCAAGAAATCTAATATTATGAAAGTTAAATAATTTGTTTCTTTTTTAGATTCATGAAGAAGATGTAACTCTCAAACTGAATCCAGAATTTGAACAAGCATATAACTTTGAACCTATGGATGTGGAATTTACATATAACAGGTAATGCTTTCCCCAGGTCTTGATTCAGTTGTTTCTTCACTGGATCAGGCAGCCCCTCAGGTCAAGGTGATGGCTGGCATCTTATCTTGGTGGTGCAGGGGGTGCCCACAGGGCCTGTGGCTGTGTGGGGGGGCTAGGCTTCATCTGCCAGTTTTACATGCACATGGGAACAGCATTGTTTCCAAGTATCTCTTGAGATGTGAAGGTGTGTACATTTGTGCTCATTCTGTTTGGACCATGCACGCACCAGATCTTTGGCTCATGCCACACCTTCCTGTCAACTGCTGGCTCCCTGGCCTTCTTCATATAGTGTCTGAGAGAGTTGCTGTTTCCTCACCCAGCTGCCCTTCCTCCACAGGAGACCCAATTTTTTATTTATTTATTTATTTATTTATTTTTGAGACAGAGTCTCACTATGTCACCCTGAGTAGAGTGCAGTGCTATGGCATCACGCTCATAGCTGTTGTAACCCAGCCCTCCTTCCCTTGACCACTACTCTCACCTGTTCCCCCCGCCCTCTCCAGCCCATTTCCCTCCTCCTCCCTTCTCCCCCCAGAGTCAACTCCAGGAACAAGGCAAGTCCCTCTTCCCCCCAGGGTGGCCGAGAACATGTTCCCAGGCCCCCTTCTTCCTCCTAGAGTTGCTAAGAACAAGCTTCAGGTACAAGGAAAAAAGTCTCAAGTTTCACAAAACCCACAAGTTCTTAGTAGATGAACAATAGTGGAAAACTCACTGAGACTTGATTAATTACTGTTGTATAACCATAACCATTGTGATATAAAATGTATCCATTGTCAACTGAAACTGTATTAATTATCGTTCCATTGCTGTATCTATGATTACCTGAGTTGTAACCCCCCTTAACCAGCCACGTTTCGCTTCTGTAATATGCTTACACATTAAGCACCCTCACACCCGGGCTGCTGACTGTCTCTCAGAGCAGCAGCCCCTGCAGCAGGTAAAATAAATTACCAATTAATTAACTTAAGTGGGGGTCCGAGTCTATTTTTCCAGGTCCCCTAAGTTATTTCAATCTAATCTAAGAGAAAAATTTCAAATCTATATTCATGGTCAAAAGTAAAAATGAGGAGTAAGTTCCCTGCCAATGCTTTTGTCCATTTTTGCATTGAGACAGAGTCTCGTTTTGTAGTCCTCAGTAGAGTGCCCTGGTATCATACATAGCTCACAGCAAACTTCAAGTGTTGTCATCAAGTGAACCAACTCCCTCATCTGGGAATTCAGGCGCCTGCATAACATTTGGCCGTTTTTTGTTCTTCAGAAGTGGGGACCTCACTAGTGCTCAAGCTGATCTTTTATTCAGAATCTCAGATAGTCTGACTGGAGTGCCAAGATGACAGGAGTGAAGTACCACTGCTGGCCAACAAACATAGTTTGAAAAATATCCGAACTTCAAGGTCTGGAGCGGTGGCTCACACCTATAATCCTAACACTCTGGGAGGTTGAAGCGGGTTGTCCAAAGTAACTGGGCACTGTGGGCGAGCAGCTGGATTCCCAGATGCTCAGGAGGCTGAGGCAATAGGATTTGTTGACCCCAGGAGTTTGAGATCGTGGTTAGCTTTGATGACCTCAGGGCACTCTACCCAGGGGAAAGTAGGCAGACTCTGTCTCAAGGAAAAAGAAAATGACAACTTCAGTAGGATACAATAACATGTTTTCCATTTCAATTCATGGTCACCTGTGTGTTACCAGGTAGATAGGGTTGACTCTCTCTCACGTACTCTCATGACCTGGGTACTTCTTATGTTGTAAGCCTTTTGAGTACCTCAAGTTTTGAAAAAACACCATCAAGTAGTTTCATTGAAGTAAGTAGTTCACCCTTTGAAAGAGTACAATTCTATATTTCTTAGTATTGTCAGAGAATTCTATAGCTATGATCACGATCTAATATTAGAAGTTTGTCTTCTCCTCCATATACAAAGAACGTCAGTGCCAACCAGTAGTCATTTACATCTTCCCCACCATCCACCCCCACCTGCCCCCTATTTTTGGCAAACAATTGGCCTTTTCTTGATGTTTTCTTCTGAGTTCAATGATCCTCTGTGTAGTCTTTTGTAAGTGGCCTTGTCCCCGTATCATAATGATTGTAAAGTTTATTCCTATTGTAACATCAATGTGCACTTAATTGCTTCTGATTGTTGAAAAATATTACATAGTGTGAATATAGCACGTTATATATATTCAGTCATCTATGAATCTCATTATTAGTCCTGACGATGTTCCCTTCTCACCTAAGATTTTTTTTAAAGATTTCATCAACAAGGTATGTTGCCTACATCAAAAGCCTTTTCTGTGTCTCTTGAGGTGACCTGTGGCTTTTTTTCATAGTTATAATTATTATTTTTGGCTGGGGATGGGTTTGAACCCGCCACCTCTGGCATGTGATCTATTAGTTTACTCTCCCATATTGAGATAGACTGGCAATTCTGGTAATAAATACCATTATGGATACATGTATAAAGTATTTTCCCTGAGTTACCATTTTCAAGCTTAACCTTACTCTTGCTAAGTATTTTTATTGACTTTCTGGGTATGTTTTTAGGTTTAAACTGTCACAAAGAGCAGAGTTCTTTTCTTCACACTCAGTTTTTGATTCCTCATGTTTCTTTGTATCTGTGGCCAAGGGATTCAACAACATTTTTTTTCCTTTTCAAATCATAGATTTTTAAGCAAATGGACGAGCGTGGTTTAGAACTAGTGCTACCCAGGGATGTTTAAACAAATAACCTGAGTCCAAAGTTTAGACAGTTATTTGACAGACCTGAAAGGTATGTCACACAATTCTCCAATCTATTTTTCATAATGTTTTATTTCTTTCACTAGAATAGGCTTTTTTTGGAAAGGTAGGTGTCACAGTGAAGGTCCTCTTTCAACATCTGATTAGAAAATGTGTCCATTAGTGTACTCCATAGCTGCAGTTATTTTTTGATGATATTGGGAAATATCAGCCTATCTGGAAAGTGCCAACATTCCTGTCCTATGTGCTAGGTGTGTCCAAATGTTTGGTTTCTTGGCCTCATAGGCAGTAGAGGAGTTTTTTTGGGCTTCACGTTCAATACACAATCACTAATGAAACCCGATATACAAAATGAGATCTTTGCATCATTGTGGTTATATCTACCACCACAGATATTCCAAATAGTCCTGACATAATCCCCATGTGTCAGCCGGCCTGAGGATTGGACACTCATCAAAGCCCCTAATAAGGTCATTAAGTAGAGCTTGATGACCTTTGCCATGCCACATAATAATGTTTGTATGTTTTGGGAGGCCAATGTGCACCTATCCCCTGAGTTCAGGTTTTGCAAACAAGGCTGAGCAACAGCCAAACACCCTTAGCCTCAATCTCCCATGTGGTTTTTATTGAAGTAGTAAAGGTAGCCAAGTCTTGTGGCACTATCCTGTAGTTCCAGCTACTCAAGAGGCTGAGGCGTGAAGATTCCTTGAACCCAAGAGTTGGATGTGACTGTGTGCTTGGCTGAGCCCTTCACACTCTAGCCTGGGCAGCCAAGTAAGAGTCTGCCTCAGGCAAAATAATAAAATGAGAAAGAAAGAAGAAAATTTGCTAAGCATAGCTGAAGAGATGTAAAGTACAAACACAGGTCAATAAGCAGATGGAATAGGGGACCCCATAAATGAGATTTACTGTGGCCTCTGTGGCAGGAACAATGAGTCAGGAAAAATGGGTTTGGGATTGGTTCGTTAAGATATTGCCAGTTGATCTGATGGGTAGGGGTTGTCCAGAGATGTCTGGTGCCTGGCTTCTAATTGATTGGGGCAAGGAAATATTGGACAATATTGAAGGGGCCCAGCAGAAGAAGGGGAGGTTATACTGTGGATTTTTTAGTGTGCATATGAAAAGCCTGACTTGAGTCAAGAATTCACTGTATGGGCAGTTTCCAGTGACTACAGGAATGTACGATATCAAAAGGTCATAGTTATATAAAATCCAAAGAATTGACTAATGAAGGTTTCAGGAATACAATTTCCCTACAAGAGAATGATTTATCTACTTGATATCTAATCCAGAGTTAAAATTTCAAAAATGCAATCAT
Source organism: Galagoides demidoff (assembly GCA_963574575.1). Taxonomy (NCBI): domain Eukaryota; kingdom Metazoa; phylum Chordata; class Mammalia; order Primates; family Galagidae; genus Galagoides; species Galagoides demidoff. The sequence goes on along the minus strand of CAUYQV010163010.1, from coordinate 824 downwards.
GGCAAAAAGTAAAAATGTGGGCTAAGGCCCCTACCCATAATTGTCTCCATTCATGTATTGAGACAGAGTACCATTTTGTTGCCCTTGGCAGTGTGCCTTGGTATTATAGCTCACAGCAATCTTCAAGTGTTTTCAACAAATGAACCTATTCTCTCAGCTGGGACTACAGGCACCTGTACAACATCTGGCCATGTTTTATTCTTCATAGATGGGGAACACACTGATGATCATGGTCGTCTCCAATTCAGAAGCTCAGATAACCCAACTGACTGGGTCTGCCAAAGTGTAAGATGACAGGCATGAAGCACCACCACTGGCCACAAACTGTAGTTTGAAAAATATCCCAACTTAAGGTCTGTATTGGTGGCTCATACCTATAATCCTAACACTGTGGGAGGTAAAAGCTGGTTGTTCAAAGTAATTGGGCACTGTGGGGGGTCACCTAGACTCCCACATGCTCAGGACATTGAGGCAATAGGATCTGTTGAGTCCAGGAGTTAGAGATTGCTCTTAGCTATGGTGATGTTAGGGCACTCTACCCAGGGGGAAGGAGTCAGATTCTGTCTTGAGAAAAAAAAAAAAATGACAACTTCCGTAGAATGGACAATTTGCCTTTCATGTCAATTCATGGTAACCTGTGTAGGAGCAGGCATATATGATTGACTCTCAAGTACTCTGATGACCTGGGAACTTATTATGCTTTGAGCCTTTGGAGCACCTCAAGTTTTGGACAACATCATAAAGTAGCTTCATTGAAATAAATAGTTCATGACCTGGCAATTATGAATTGGGCTGCAATAAACATTCTGATACAAATATCTTTA
>CAUYQV010163008.1:0-10416 GCA_963574575.1 Galagoides demidoff | reverse complement strand
GTCCCAGCTACTTGGGAGGCGGAGGCAGGAGACTTGCTTGAGCCCAGGAGTTGGAGGTTGCTATGAGCTGTGATGCCATGGCACTCTACCCAGGGGGATAGCTTGAGGCTCCGTCTCAAAAAAAAAAAAAAAAAAAGAACTTCCATCCTTTAAAGACACAGGAAGTTGAGGCTCATATCCAGAAAGATCTATATATATAGAAACTCCAGAGAAAGTCTACAGGGTTCTTCCAAACTTTGTAAGGCTTCTTCTACAAGCATCCTACAAACTCATGAACAAAGCTTCTAGGTATAGGGATTAAAGCATTTTCGGTGTCTGTTTTCTATAGAAGTAGGAAACAGATTAGGAAGACAGAAGTAGCCTCTGGAATGAAAGACTTAGTCCAGGGCTCTCCAGCCACCTGAGATATTTTTCTGTCTGTACCTGTCAGTTATGACTGTAATTATCTTTGTATGACTTAAGAGTTCACTTACCAACTGGAGATATTGTGTGTCTACCCTATCTTATATCATTATAATGTAAATCGCTGTGGATAGCTACCTTCCCTGTAGTAATTTGATTTAAAGAGTCTAAATCATTGTTCAGTCTTAGTGGTAGCTATACAATTGTTCAATACACTTTCAACTTTTCTGTATGTTGAAATTTTTCACAGTAGAAGTTGGAGAAAAGAGAAATTAGCCTCAAATAAATACAAATATTAACATTCTGACAGTGAACTTACAGTGGACTTAGTATAGTTGAGAAGAATGCTAGGATTCACGGCCTAGCTCAAAACAGGCTATAGTAGTAAACCCTTACTTGGAATTACTGCCATCCTTTCATATCCCATGCATCTTTCAGAAGAAAGAACTCATGAGAACATCGGGCTCAGACTCAGATTTAGTTGCCTAGAGAGGGAGCCCTATATGACTCAGAGCACATGTATACCCAAATACCTATATGTCATAGTGTGTTAGATATCAAAGATGCCTAATTTTATACTAAACTTATATTTGTCCATATTGTAAAATTACTTTAAAATTCTTTTTTGTCGGGCAGCACCTGTGGCTCAAAGGAGTAGGTTGCTGGCCCCATATACTGGAGGGTTCAAACCCAGCCCCAGCCAAAAACTGCAAAAAAAAAAAAAAAAAAAAATTCTTTTTTGTCTTTTAAAAGAAGCTGTCCACACACTACTTACACACAAAAATTAAAAATTCAAATTCGTTAAAGACTGAAGAAACAGGCCTGGCACAGTGGCTCACACCTATAATCTTAGCTCTCTGGGAGGCAGAGGCAAAAGATCACTTAAGGCTGGGAGTTTGAGACCAGCCTGAACAAGAATGAAACCTGTCTCTACCAAAAAATAGAAAAATTAGCCAGGTAGTCAGCTACTTGGGAGGCTGAGACACTGAGACAGGATTGCTTCAGACCATGAGTTTAAGGTTGCAGTGAGCTATGATGGCAGCCGACAGGAGACTGACTCAAATAAAAAATAAAAGTTAAGAAGCAAAATTATAACAGGCCACATGATGGCGATGTTACCTCAATAATGCAAACATTTCTTGACTCCACCTTCTCACTGAATCTGTATGCACCTGCCTTTAAATGGATTTAATAGCTATCATAAATGTTGATAGTATCAGTTTTGAATCTTTAGAGTCATCATCACATTAGTTATCCTTTCCATCTTTGTATTATCTACAAGTTTTCACTCAATTTATTAAAATGTATGTAGAATAAGAATGGGCATGGTGAAGTCCTGGGGAATGCTCCTAAAGCTCTTCCTCTGGTTTGACAGAGAGATCCACTAAATATTCTGTGGCCTAAAATTACAACCTCGAATACAACGGAAGCCAGAAAAGCAGCCTACAAGACAGAGTCTGAGAAGCTAAGCTGAAACAGTACGGGGACCCTAGTGGGCAGAGTTCACATTCTTGCCTACCTCCCCCCCTGCCTTATCTAGTTAAGGTTTCATGATGATTATGAGGATGTTTATCTCAGGACACTTGAGGAGGCAGTCACATAAAGACAAAAGGTGTTGTGACATTGGTAGAGTAAAGGTTACTTTGATAATATGCTGTTTTCTTCGATGGTTCTCTTAGATATTAAGTGAAAATTACCTTTCTGTTGTTTAAACGTTTTGCATTGTTAAAATGAAGACTACTTTGATGTTACTTCCTATCAGATAGAGTTAAAATGTACTAGGTTTATTTCCATTATAAAAACTATCAGAATTGTAACTGGGGCAGAACAGTCTTTGAGAGACTAGTTTTGCTGTTCTCCAGAATTGCTAGCCTTCTGACAATAAAGCTGGTTGGACCTAATCCCCATCTCTGCATTTGGCTGTCACTTGGCTGACTGTGACAGGTGGCTGGATCCTCTTCATTAGCTAACACAATGTTAGCCTGTACTGGAGGAATAAAAACTGACAAATTTGTCAACAGACAAAACTGCAATAAGAATGGGAGATTAGATAGAAGTATTGTGTCTGTGAACTAAAATAAAATCTTAAGGCTCCCCCAACCCCAGAGGCTGACCTAGGCCAAGGGGATACCCATGAGAAAAGGGAAAGACATGCCTCAACAGGCTTCCTCCCTTCTTGGAGAGGTCCTTTATAACTCACTAACAGCCAAAGACTATATAAGACAAACCCATAGGTCCTCAATTGCACACTGTTTTAAACTGCACACGAACTTTATGGCTAACCTGTATATGTAACAAATTCTGGGTATATGTCTGTAGCTACCCCTGAGTAACAGACCCTTAATCTTAACTCATGCCATTTCCTTTCCACTGACTCCTGGTCTTTTAGACAAAGCCTAACTCTTCCAGCCAAATGTCAACTAAAGAATCTTTAAACCCTCCTATAACCTGTAAGCCCACACACTAAGATGTCTCACCTTTCAGGCCAAACCAATGGATACTTTCCATGTATTAATTTATGTCCATGGAAAAGAAGCCATATTCTATAAAATAATTTAAAGAGATTTATTCTGAGCCAAATTTGAGGACCATGGCCTGGAGCCACACCCAAGAAGACTTGAGCAAGTGGATTTGCTGTGGTGGTGTTGCAGTTTAGTTTTATACATTTTAGGAAGACAGAAATTACAGGTAAAGTCATAAATCAATATGTGGATGACACACATTGATTTGGCTTGAAAAGGTGAGACATCTCCAAAGGCATAGGGGAATACACCCGTTTATAAAGATTCCTTAGTTGACAATCAAAAGAGTTAGACTTTGTCTAAAAAAAAAGACCATTTTCAGTGGAAAGAAAATTCCTAGGATAAAATAAAGGTCTATTAGCAGAGATAGCTATAGACACACACCCAGACTCAAGTGATATTTTATGTGTACTGAAGACCTGAATGGCTTGCCTTACACAGCTGTAGGCCTGATAATGAGGTATAAAGATGCCTCCAATAAGGGGGATGTGAGACATGTCTGATCTCCTTTCTCACGGCCAGCAACTCAGGTTTAGGGTATCCCCTTGGCCAAGGAAAGGTCTAGTTAGCTGCTGGAGAAAAGCTTTAAGATTTTATTTTAGTTCACGTTTATGACTTTACCTGTAATTCCTATCTCCCTGAAATGTACATAAGCAAATGGTAACCCAACCACAGGGAGTCCACTTGCTTGGGCTTCTTGGGCGTGGCTCCAGGCCATGGTCCTCAAAGTTGGCTCAGCATAAACCTCCTTAAGTTATTTGACAGAGTATGGCTTCTTTTCCATTGACATGTATATGCAAAACTTATTAAAGTTGCTATCTGTGCTATAGTTGTGGACAAGAGTATCCTCATTCTTAGGAAATACACCTTGAAGGATGTAGGTTTAAAGGACTGTGGATAGGTGCAAGGGTGGGGGTTGAAAGAGTAAAAGAGAGTGGAAAGCACTAAGAATGGCTACATTCTGGTAAAGAGTATATAGTATTATATGTACCATTCTCATTCTTTTTTTTTTTTGAAACAGAGCCTCAAGCTGTCCCCCTGGGTAGAGTTGTTATGGCATCACAGATCATAGCAACCTCCAACTCCTGGGCTCAAGTGAGTCTCCTGCCTCTGCCTCCCAAGTATCTGGGACTACAGGTGCCCGCCACAACGCCCAGCTATTTTTTGGTTGCAGCCGTCATTGTTGTTTGGTGGGCTGGGCTGGATTTGAACCCGCCACCTTAGGTGTATGTGGCTGGTGCCTTAGCCACTTGAGCCACAGGCACTGAGCCACCATTCTCATTCTTGTAACTTTTCTGTTAGTGTGAATTTTTCCCAGACAAAGTAATTTTAAAATAATGATTTATCTTCCCTAACTTCTATGTTTAAAACTCAGATTTTTAAAATTAAAAGCAAGAAATGCCTATTCAAACTGCCTTTTGGCTATTTGTCTTGATCTAGTTTGCCCTCTGTTGCCCAGGGGGAAGTGCAGTGGTCATAGTTTACTACAGCCTCCAGTTCCAGGGCTCAAGTGACCCTCTTGCCTAGGCCTCCCAAAGTGCTAAGATTACTGGCGTGAGCTACCATACCCAGCCTTTGGTTTGATAGAGTTTATGCTAAAATAATTCTTAAATAGTAAAAGTACTGACATTTGACAATGTTTATAGCATTAACTCCATATAATTATTTGAAAAGGTCAGATATATCTAAATAGCAGCTGAGGAATGATATAGCTAGGCCTTAAGGAAGGCACAGGTAGGTTTTTTGGGCTTATTTTATAGTAACAAATACTTATTCTTAAAATAGGTGGGCATCCTTCTATAGGAAGCCTTGTGGGAACTGTGGGGTGTGACGGAACCTGAATTGCTGAGCTCTCAAAGGCTCAGCATGCCAGTGTGGGGACTAAAGAGTGAGATCTCTCTTTCCTGGCTCCCTAAGGCTCCATCAACTACTATTTCCTTCCTAGTCTCAAACATTTGCTGAGATTGCAAAGGGAAAACCACAGCTACTAAAATTTGAGAAATTTCACTGATTCTATCCAATCTTCTTTCAAATGTTAGATACTGAGGATATAGCAGTGAACAAAACACAGAAGTCTTTCCCTCTATACCTTGAATCTAATGGAAAAGTTAGCTAATTCAACTAGAGAAGTAAAACAGATTCTAAGTTTAATAGCAATATGTGATGAGCGGGTGAAAAGGGAGAATAGGAATTGTTTGGTTGCTATAGGTAGCTAGGGAGCCCCTCTTCTGGCCTCCCATCCCAAGAAAGTGGCATTTAAGTAAAGATCTGAATGAGGTAGGGAGTAAGTCATCAGGGCAGAGGGAACAGAAAGAGAAAGGGGTGGTATATTCAAGGAGTAGCTAGCTGTAAAGCCAGCATGGTGGAAGTACATAAATACTGTGAGGACACAGGAGGAGTCTATGGTGAACGATTCATAGATACGCACATCTGATGAGTGGCTACTGACATACACAGCGTGATCCAGTTCAGTGTAATATACAACACACAGAACCTATTTTAAATTATGTTTCCTCTAGATTTCAGTTACTTCTGGTAAATCATTTTGATAAAGGTACTCAGCACCCTGCTATATAGACACTCAAGAGATTTAAATTCTTCTATAGAACATCAAATAGACTTCAAGAGATACTTGCTAGATTAAATAAAACAAGAATCTTAGAGCATGCTTAGATCAAGATAGACATGCCACTAATATTTCTGGAATCAAAATTCCAATCTACTAACCTAAGTCAAAAACTTCAAGAACTTTATACTTTGTATATCTTGTATTAAAACTTGGAAAAAATACACTGTCAGTATCAGTCCTTGCTCTTAATTTATTCAATTCCCAAAAAACCCACAAATCCACTTAAGACATAAGTTTGAAATACAGCTTTACTGGCTCAGCGCCTGTGGCTCAAGTAGCTAAGACACCAGCCACATACACCTGAGCTGGTGGGTTCAAATCCAGCTCGGGCCCTCCAAACAACAATGATGGCTGCAACCAAAAAATAGCCAAGCATTGTGGTGGGTGCGTATAGTCCCAGATACTTGGGAGGTGGAAGCAGGAGACTCACTTAAGCCCAGGAGTTGGAGGTTGCTGTGAGCTGTGGTGCCACAGCACTCTACCCAGGGAGATAGCTTGAAGCTATCTCAAAAATAAAAAAATTTAAAAATTTTAAAAAAAGAAACACAGCTTTAACATATCTAAAATAACTTCCTATCAAATTCTAGAGAAAAAAAGTACTGAGTGTACAAAGAACATGTCTCCTTTCAAATTATGAAAGTGAATTCTAATTCCAAGAGAAGTTCAAACCAAAGAGTATAACTCACATGAATAAACAAAAAGATACTATAAACTGAATTGCATTATGTAACAATAAAATAGTTGGGCAAGTTAGATTTAGGTGGAGAAGGGATGTTATTGAGGTGTTTGGTAGTAGTGGGTGACTTCTAGGGCTTTCTAGCCTATAGAGACCATGCTTAGAGGAAATAGATCTCTTTAATGCCTCAAAAAGAGAAGGAGAAGACTCAGTTCTTCTGTCTCAACAACAGATTTTTTTTCAAATCACAACACTAAAGGAACTCAGGAAATTTCACCCCCAAATATGACTCTTAGGTTAAAAAAAGTATTTTGAATTAAAGGCTTCTTAGAGATTAACAGACCCGTGGAAGAGGCTTTCCCTCTTATCTGCAAAAACCTTACTGACTTGATCAAAAGATCAAAAGGGGAGCTAAATTCCTTCTCTCAGTTATCTCAGTATACAGCAGAAAGCAAGTACACCAAATCATTTAAAACATAAAACCTGTCTCTTGGGTTAATTTACAAGCCAATCTGTTTCCCCCCTCCATTCAACCTCCCTAGCAATCATTTATAGTCCCTAAAACAGAACTATCTTTACTCCTTATTCTCTCCCTTCCCTCAAAAGAGGGTGTATAAAAATATCTGAACTTCATTGGGATATTGAATAAAGAGTGATTCTCTTCCACCAATGATCTTTCAGCAAACATTCAGGGCAAAGGGCAAGTTTCTCCTTACCCCTATAGCACTAAGACTGCCAATTTCCACAGAATTTAAGAACAAATGAATTAGCCAGGTGCAGTGGTTCATGCCTGTAATCCTAACACTCTGAGAGGCTGAGGTGGGTGGATTGCCTGAGCTAAAGCAAGACTTCATCCCTACAAATAGCCAGGTGTTGTGGTGGGCACCTATAGTCCCAGCTACTTGGGAGAAGGAGGGAAGAGAATTGCTTGAGCCCAAGAGTTGGAGGTTGCTGTGAGCTATGATGCCATGGCCCTCGGCCCAGGGTGACAAAGTGAGACTCTGTCTCAAAATATAAAATAAAATAAAATAAATGAATTAGTCGTCTTTACTCATAACTTAACAAAAAGAAATGAACTTACGTCTTTCAGCTGCATTTCTATTTCATGAATATTACTCACTGATGAGTTGAAGCAGTTTGCAGCCGCAGCCTGTAAATAACCCAATATTAGTTAACATCATATATTGAGCAATAGAAGATTTTCATTATATTTAGTTCCCTAATACAGTAGTATACTTAACAGGGATATACCCAAATCCAGGTCTAGCACATGCTGGCAAATCACCAACCTAGGCAATAGTTACCAGAAGTAACCAATGTCAGAATTAACATCCTCTAGAACAGTGGTTCTCAACCTTCCTAATGCTGCGGCCTTTTAATACAGTCACGACCCAAGGGTTGAGAACTGCTGCTCTAAAACTTCCCTAGGTAGATGGGAAACCCTGAGATTTCAGATCTAGTTTGACTTCTGAGGTCCTCTGTACCCCAGGATCACCAGAATAGCCTTTAATGCATATAAACAACCCAGTGGTTTTCACCAAGGAAGACCAAAACAAACAAACAAAAAAGGACTAGACTACTTACATGAACTCTGGGAAATATTAAATTGTTAAACGAAAGATAAAAGTTCTTTCTAGAATTATATTCTACATTAGTAATAGTATTAAGTATGAATTAATATGGACTATATGAAAACCAAAACATAATTTCTCTCCTCCTTTTTTCCCTTCATTTTCTCATAGAGGAAAAAAAAAGGACACGAGGGGAAGTAGGTGGCTAGATACCCAGGTTGGCTAAGAACCTCAGACAACGCTTTATTTATTTCAGTCTTTCAACGTCTGCAAGGAAAAAGACTTCTGTGAACACTGGTGAGGAAGCTCAAAAGAATTTTTTTTCCTCCAAAGTAGCTCTGTTCACTCACCCTAATACTTACCCTTTTCTTTCTTTCAGTTTAGTGTTCCAGGGAAAAACTATGTCAGAGACAGTTCACTAAATCCCCTTTCTTTTTCCCTTGGATACACTGTGGACTATATTTCTAAGCCTTCCTTGTGGTTAGTGGGTCCATGTGACTGAATTAAATCTAATGGAATGTGTGTAGAAGTGAAATAAGCCAACACCAAGCTTGGCCCCAGAACTTCGTAGGCAATTCTCCACATGCTGTATCTCGCAGCTGTATACAGAGGCTCTGGTGAAAGACTCTGCCCTACAGGGTGATGGAGCCACGAGAAAGAAGGAACTTGGACTTGAATGCCTCTTGAGCAAAGCTACCTCAACTCCAACCTACACTAGACTGTAGCATGAGGAAAAAAATAAACACTTGTGTAAGACACTGAGATTTGGAGGTTGCTCGTTACAGCAGTTAGACATGATGGCAAATACAGAAATCAATGCTAAATAGCCAAAAAAATTATTGTAAGAATATCTTTTTAAAAATTATAATTCCTGCCAAGATTCGTATTTTATGTTAAAAAGTAGAGAAGCAGCTCAGTACCTGTGGCTCAAGCGGCTAAGGCGCCAGCCACATACACGTGAGCTGGTGGGTTCAAATCCAGCCCGGGCCTGCCAAACAACAATGACGGCTGCAACCAAAAAATAGCTGGGCGTTGTGGCAGGTGCCTGTAGTCCCAGCTACTTGGGAGGCAGAGGCAGGAGACTCACTTGAGCCAGGAGTTGGAGGTTGCTGTGAGCTGTGATGCCACAATTCTCTAGCTGGGGGACAGCTTGAGGCTCTGTCTCAAAAAAAAAAAAAAAAAAAAAAAAAAAAGTAGAGAAGCTACTTCTTCAGCTTCAAAAAAGATTTTAGACAAACATGTTGAATATGACTGTAAGGTTTCATGAATTTCAGCTCTGTGAAAATTCTCTAGAAAAATTTAACCTCTTGGAACTCAGCTGTAGAAATAGTCAACTGCCAATCTTTGGAGAAAATATAAAGACATCTTTATATCTTTGGAGATAAAGGGATGATGACTATTATCTCCTTTAAAGGGAAAATAAACCATATAGATCAGCATTGAGATATTACATTTGAATGCTATATATAGATTTTCTTCTACAGATCATATTAATAGTTGTGTTAATATTATTCAAAATCTCCAAATTTCCAAAAGAACCAGAGGCCTGATCAATAAGTAATTGATTACTGAGTACTCACTGTGTGCCAGGCACTATGGTAGGCAATTTACATACATTATCACATTTAATGATCGGTATTCTCATCTCAATTTTACCTCTGTGGAAACTGAACATTATGAAAGGTGTAGAGAAGTTAAGGAATTTATTCAGAGGCACATAGCTCGCAAGTGGCAAAATCAAGATCTGAACCCAGATCTCACTCCAAATCTTTATTCCTTAACATTAGTGCTTCTCAAACAAAAGATGGAGAGAAAATGTATGTGTAGTTATGAAAAGCATACTTGCTATTATAATTGTATAGTTCAAATATGAAAACTAACAAAACAAAGCCCATTATTTTCTTGCTACAAACTATATAGAAATAAGAGCCCAACAAAATCTTCTTAGCTGTTACAGACACCCAATGGACTCTTACTGAATCCTCCTCTAGGCAAAACAATGATGTGGGGAATGGAGGGAACTATTTTTGCTTATGGAGAAGGAACTGGCTTACCAAAAAAGCAACCAGTTAGTGTACTATACTGTCTCATCATTTGGCAAGCATGTCTTAAAAAACTCATTCAGGGCTTGGCGCCTGTGGCTCAATCGGCTAAGGCGCCAGCCATGTACACCTAAGGTGGTGGGTTCAAATCCCCAGCCCGGGCCCGCCAAACAACGATGGCTGCAACTAAAAAATGGCCAGGTGTTGTGGCGGGTGCTAGCTACTTGGGAGGCGGAGGCAGGAGACTCGCTTGAGCCCAGGAGTTGGTGGTTGCTATGAACTGTGATGCCATGGCACTCTACCCAGGGGGATAGCTTGAGGCTCCATCTCAAAAAAAAAACTCATTCAGCGTAAGAATTACATATTGTATCAGAAAGAAAAGTCAGGCTTTAAAGAAATTATTGGCACCAGCCACATAAACCTAAGGTGGCGGGTTCAAATCCAGCCCGGGCCCGCCAAACAACGGTGACTGCAACCAAAAAAATAGCCGGACGTTGTGACAGGTGCCTGTGGTCCCAGCTACTTGGGAGGCAGAGGCAGGAGACTCGCTTAAGCCCAGGAGTTGGAGGTTGCT